>JXHJ01001613.1:704-19764 GCA_001014935.1 Liriomyza trifolii | reverse complement strand
TATATATGTAAGTGTCTGTCTATCCATTTGCCAAATAGAAAGTGTGCTCATTATTAAACCGATAAACAAGCAAATAAGTCATTTATTGGCAGTATTTTCGTTGGTTTGCTAGTGTCATTCAAAAATTAAAGCTCAGTTTCATAAAGTCGGCTAAAACTTAGAAATTTTTTTAACGTCAAACATGGCTTAATATGATTAAATGCAACCGGGCGTTGATTTTAAAATGAATTAACTGGCAGATTCGACTTCATTAAATTAGATCTCATTTTTCATATTGAAATTGAATTGATTAAGTCAATTTCAAGTTTTAACAGCAACTTCAGGTCAACTCAATCCAAAAAGAAACTCTCGTTTTTATGGAAGAATTCATCAGTTAATTTTCAAGTTATCTTCACTGAAAGTGGAGTCATGAGCCGACATGAAGAAATTGTTTCTATGCTATCCATACTAGTTGAATTGATTTGACTAGAAAAAACTGAGCTTTAGTTGACTTGACGAAATTGGGGATAAAATTTGTACTTAACTAGCTGTGTAAAAAGATCTTATCTGAAGCACAGAATATCTATCAAGTTTATTTTAAGCCAATTAAAAAAAAAGAAAAATTAGAGTGTGGAAAGAAAAACCTTGAAGCAAAAGAAAAAATACGAACATTCGAGTTGTAGGTATTATTTTATTTTTTGGGAATCGGTCAAAACATATGTATATCAATCATAGCATTTATTGATAATGCAGTGTTTAGTTCACTTCACCGCCGCAACAACAAATACTTTATGGTATATAGAGAATGAAAACAATGACTAATTAAATAAATAATTTTTAAAATTCTAGCAACGATAAAGAAGCCAAGTACTAAGTACTTATTTGTGCCATAGAAAATAATATCAATTACCTTATAAAAAAGAAAAGACATATATATGTGTGTATATATATATATAAAAGAAAATAACAACAAGTGTATTGGTGTGTATTTTTCTAATTAGCAGCAGCAGCAGCATAAAAAGTGATAATGAAAAATGTTTAATAAAATTGTCAACATTCCATTTTTAATAAACAAATAACAAAAAAAAAAAAATTAAAATAAATAAGTTATTCACAACAACAATTAATTTATTACAAAAAGTGTACAAAAACAACAAGCGCAATGTCGATGCGTTGTAAGAAATTGAATAAGCAAGCCAGTTTTCCACCAAAATCACCACAATTTTCCCAACAGCAGCAACAACCACAAAATCAACATCAACAGCAGCAACCACAACAACAAAACATAACAGCAAACACATTTATACAACATCAACAACAACAATTATTACAACAATTGCAACAGCAACATAAATTTCAACAGCAACAACAACAACATTTAACACAATCACCTAATCCAACACAGTCATCGACATCATCAACATCAACATCAACAACAACGGCAACAACGGCAAATGCAATTGCAAATAATCGTCACAATCTTGCAACTCTAGTCGCTGCTATTAATAGTGAAAATAATTGTTACAACAATAATCATACAACGCCATCACTAACATCTCTTTCATCATCAAATACAGTGGCTACTTCAACTTCAAATTCAACATCAACATCAACAACAACAACAACATCAACATCAACATCAAATACAACTAACTCACAAAATAGTCATACTATTAATTCACCACCCTCGTATTCAGCAGCTGTAGCTGCTGCAGCCGCTGAATCGCACAAAACGCCATACCAATATATAAATCAGTATCAAACGCGTGATTTGAATGATTCTAATGATCTTGCAGAATTGGAACAGCAACAGCAATTGTGTGTAGTTGCAAAAATGCAAAAATCTGTAACAATAACAGTGACTCCTCAGCGAAGCAATTCCATGGATTATTTGAATTTTGAAGAAAAACGACAATTAATTGCCTCGTCATTATCATTATCAGATATTTTAAGCAATTCAGCAGCTGCTGCTGCGGCTGCAGCTGCCAAAGAAGCTGTGGCTAATGCAAATGGTGAGTTTGGGTTTGAACTCGTCAATTATGATTTTGAATAACTGAAAAAAAAACAACAACACTCAAAACTTATAACTCTGGTTAGAGTTTGCTTAGCGCTCACTTTCCATTTTGTTCAATTGCAAATGAACTACTTTTATTCCAACAAAAAACCACTTGCGTCTTTTATTTATAAAGCTGTTGTTGTGCTTTAAAAGTCTTTGACACTATACATCCCATCCCACGCCTTCGCTAATACGCATTTCATTCATTAATTCATTCATGTCTAAGTGCCACTTGCAACAAATATTTGTAACAAGTAGCCACCCTGAGTACTCTCGATTTCTTTGAGTTTTTTTTTTTTTCAAGCAAACATACCTACTTTGAGTATACTAATTTAAGGTATATAAATGTCCTGAGCATGAAGGATTACTTTTTTTATTGAGCTTTCTGAAGTATTTTTATGTATCTATTTGTTGTCAAGCAGAAACTAAAAATATAATACTTAATTGGTAAAAAAATGTCTTTTTTTTGTGCTTAAACGAGACCAAGATATAACTTTCACAGGTTGTGTTATTCAATTAAATTGTTAAAGTTTAATATAAATTTAAACTATAAATGTCATAACTCTTCATATAGTTTATAAACGATAAAGAATTTTTAGTGTTCGTATTCTCTTCTGGTCTTAAAACTATTGCGTATGTAATTCGAAATTTTCACTTTTAATCTACTTGTAAATATTTACCAAACTTAAACAGGTAACGATAAAGCACTATATAGGGCTTTACTTGGCCTAAATAGGGAGATAGCAGAAACTAATAATATATATTTTGTCGAAAGTCTTGGACACAAATTTTAGAAGCAGACTTTAAACTTTATTTTCAAAATCTCAGTGAATACAAAAGATAGCAACACCCTTTTTCGAAAGGGTATTTGGGAACTTATCTTTTCTTTTCTTAAAAAATTTACAAGTATGTAAGAATTGATTTGATGTTCAAATATCGTACTATCTTAAAAAGAAAGCAAAAAGGCAAAAAGCAATGCAAAGGTTTTCAAAAAACATAATTTTATTAGATTCTTTAAAAAAAGTATTGTTTCTTTCATTTGAATTTTTTCAAATTATATTCGAATATGTCAGTAAATCATGTAGAAATCATCAAGAAATAATGTAGTTTTCTTTGGTACGTGACATTTTCAATAAGATAAGAAACTGCAGTTTTAATTGCATTGAAAATTAAATTCAAATAACTTGTAGTTATATGAAAATATCAACTTTGTCTTGGGGAATCGCATCAGATTTGTAGTTGATTTATTTCCATGATTTCATACATACACAAAGTATGCAAAAAACATAGATAATTAGTGATTCATCAGTTAAGTATTTGTATATTCGTTGATGTGCCTGTTTTTATATCAACATATTGTACAAATACAAAAATGTTAGCATTTTTGTTTTGCCGCTGTTTTCTCAATTCATACATACCTACACACATGTTATGTATGTATGTATATGTATATTGTTTTTGTTTATTCCTGCTCTGTGGTTTTTCTATGGATATGTAGGTTGAATTATTTTTATGTGCTTTTTAATTGTATTAACAACAAAAATATTTCAAACGTTTAAATATTCGTTAATTGTACATGCTTTCATTCAAGATCAGCGCAGATGAAATTGTGTGTAGTTTATTCTCAATAGAAATTTGCTTATAAGGCAAATAATATACTTTTCCGGATCAGAAAAATATTATGATACTGATTCTTCGGAACTGTTCTCATTTTAAATTTTTATTAGATATTGTCATTACATTTTCAATTACAAATTTTTAGAGTCGGAACTAAAGAATCAAATACTTATACATATGTATGTATATATGATGTCATAGGTTGTTTTAATAGTTTATTTGTTAATCATTAAGTTGTTCGGTATCTACTTTTCTTTCCGTATCTATTGAACAACTAAATTAATAGACCTATGCATCGTTGCAGTGCAGTTCATACACAACAAAAAAAATACATTGTTTTAAATATAATATTAGAAGAATCAAAAAAGTAATTTTAATAACTTTTTCAATATGAGTTAGAATGAGTCTGTTAATGAAATCATTGCTTGAAATTATACACGTGATGTAAACCGGTTGCATAAGTTACACATCATCTCTTAGGTGAAACAATATATTCCTGTTTCCTATATTTGTACAGTTTTAACAAAACTTTTTATGGAAAACTGTTCATAACAGTTTTTTAATTCCTGTTCGTTTTAAATTGAATTTGAAGCCGACGTAATTCAACTAGTCTTAAAGATATTCCAATAATAAAAACTAATTATGGTCCGTCTACTATCTCAAAATCTAAACTAATTCCGCTTTACCAACTGGTCTAGCAAAAGCTAAACTGGGAAACGTAGTATAAGTCAGCTTAAAGCAACTAATTGCAATTAAACTGAGAACTGTGAAAATTTTATTAATTTAAAAAAAAAATATATTTTTTTCGTTACAGCCAAAACGCAAAATGGAAGTGCCGTGCGTACTAACAGTCTTGGTTCTGGAATTCGTACACCCCCATTAGAACGTAAAAGTAAATTGAGTGCATTAGGGAGATTTTTCAAACCATGGAAATGGCGGCGGAAAAAGAAAAGTGAAAAGTTCGAAGCGACATCTAAATGTAAGTATGCAATTGTACTGAAGAGCTGAAATGTACTAGTTTGAAATTATTTTAATCACTTTTTAGCACTTGAACGCAAAATATCCGTGCGTGCTAATAGAGAGGAACTGGTACAGAAGGGTATACTTCGACCGGAAAGTCCGTTGGGAAACATACCAGAACCAGGTAAAAAGCTCATTCATAAACATAGTAGTTGTCTCTTATAATGTAGTAAGCTTTGAAAAAAGCTTTTAGTTGGTTTTAAAACAGGCTAATAATTTCCACATGCTTTTGTTAGGAGAGGAATCCTATTATGCCGGTACACCCCCAAATAATACGAACGGCTCGTTGTATACAGCCGGTATGACAAATGCAACATCTGCCATGAATTCTACAACAACAACAACAACAACAAATGGTAGTGGTGGAACAATTATAATACAACAATCGCAACAACAACAGCAGCAGCAACACCAACAGCAACAGAGTCAAGCTGGAGCTGTTGGGGGCGATATTATTGTGCCAACGTCTAATCCTACTCTCAACGGTGTTTCACATTCCAATATGTCCAATATAGGAGGAGCAACAGGATTAGGATTAGTTGGAAACGGATCCAATGGGGATTCAAATCTATCAAACAATACAGTTAGTATTTTGAGTAGAAACTATATCACTACTTGTGCTAATATCTGTCACATTTACAGTCCGCGCCACATCAGCTTGGCCAGCCGCCACCGCATACTCCGTTGGCTCAACACCATCAGGCGTTGGCACAACAATTGCAACAGCGTTTTGCTATCAGCATTAATAATGGTAAGTGCTCCATCAAACAATGAGCATTAATTTAAGCGCATGTGCAGTAATTCTTTTTTTCGAGTATTGACTACATAATAGGTAACAGAAGATCCCCTTATAGAGAAATATAAAGAGGCCGCTTTTATATTGAATAAACTAAAATTCTGACCATCAAGTGCTATGAAATGACAGAAAACTATGCAGGNGACCATCAAGTGCTATGAAATGACAGAAAACTCTGCAAAGAATTAATTCTATACAATTCGATTCGAATAATTTATTTTATTTACAATTTTAAGAATTGAATACCTATAACTTCAGTGAGCTTCTGTTTGAAACTGCTAGAGTTTTTCCGAGAAGTACTCCAAATAGATCAGCCTTATATCGGGAATAAAATCCGGATTTATTTAAATTTTAAACACATGATATTCAGTCATAACTAGAGAAAAAATAAGTAATCATAGACTGCTTCGAAATGAATGAAATATCCTTTGCCGTTTAAAATATATATTTTTTCACGTTCCTGCAACTCATAATGTATTCGCTTACTTGCAAAAGTCTGGCAGCACTTGTTATTACATTGTGCTCTTTGATTTTCATTTAAATAGTCTGGCTTAGCGCTTTCTTGGCATTTTGTTGCGATAGAACTATTGAAGTGCGAGCTGTGTGTGTTGTATTTCGTCTTTTATGCGCTAAAGGCGCTCTTAACAATTAGTATGTGTGTCTTTGATTAAAAACAAAACCTTCACATTAAAAAAAAAAAACAACAANTTAAAAACAAAACCTTCACATTAAAAAAAAAACAACAGACAATTAAAATGCTTGTTTATGTTTCCTTCTTTTTGCCTATTTTTTGTTTATTTTTTCCTCTTTATTTGTCATATTTTTGTCTCATTTTTATGTCTGACATTTATCGATGGTTACATTTTAACACCACATTTGGGCATGTTGTTTTGCTTGCGCTGTCTAGTATTACAAATACAAATCTGTAGACTATAGTACATTCGTTACTCTGTCTAACAGGCGTCGTCATCGTCGTCGTCATCGTCGTAGTCGTCGCTATGCGCCTTGTACCCCTTATCCGTTCATCTGGTAAAGCTGGCGAGCACCAAAGCATGTCAATGGATGGATGTAGTATATTTTTGTGTTTTCCGTTTCTTCGCTTCATATTGTGGTATGCTTTGTTTGTTACACTTGCAGTTTTAGTACACGTTCATAATACGCAGCGTGTGGCTATCAAGGCGACAGCAACGACCGACAAACCAACCGACCGACAGTTTGTTGCTTTACCAATTCAATTCAGTTCAATTGAAGAAAAGAAATAAAATACATAATAATATTTATTTACAAGTTCAACGAAATGACAAAGAAATGAATTTAATCGTGTGTGCAAATAAAAGAAAATCGAATATTCACATTGAACAAATAACTTGTAGACTGAACAACAAGCAATTCTCTGCGTTTAAGGATAACATTTATCAAATATTTATAAACAAAAAAATTTGTAAAAAAAAACCAGTAGTGAGTGTTTGTGAAATGTGTTTGTTACTACAAGGCTTGAGAATGGAAATATTGGCGCGCCATTTGGGGAAAAGAGACGCTAATTTCCATTTTGGAACACCTTCTTAGAATCATGCTAACAATTTTTCATGCATTCGAAGTCATATTATAATCTGTGCTAAATCACTTATTGATAAACTTTTACCTTCAACTCGTGTCTGTCTCCGTGCAGTTTATTATTTTCGTTGCAACCAACCCTTCAGTTGAACATGGTCTAGCAACTAATGCAATTTTATGCATAAAATGGTTTCATATGATTCAATTGCTACAAAAGATTATCAATATGGGTACCTTAGTTTGGAAATGATCCAACAAAAATTCTATTTATTTGCTTGTTTACGATTTCTTAATCTCGCTACATCCTTAACAAATAATTTAAAGCATACTTTCAGGGGTATGATAAACCCAAAGAATTCTAGTCAAAAAAGATTTCTTTAAGATTGAATTTCTTTTCGAATATTTCAAAACGTAAACTGGAGTCACCGCAAGGAGTCAAGTTGGTCTCATTTCCTATTCTTGATAATAAGTTTTCAAATATCTAAATTTTCTTGGAGGATTCTTAAAAAAGTGAGCAAACATATTGATTTATATTCAAATACCTCATAAAGTAAAATATATAGCAAGAGGTCATCTTGCTCTCCATTGTGTCGGGGTCGGAAATCACAATTTTTATAGTTTTATATAGAGTGCCTTAATCAAATTGTTTATTTTGTTCAGTACTTTTTAAATCAGTATATATGTATATGTATACATATATTGAATGTTCATTTTTAATAGAAATTTATAATAGATGAATAGCTGTTGATGGTCCTGTTCGATTCAATTGATATTTATGCATTATTTATCATCATGATATGTTGTGGTTTGATATTATTATCTATTATTAAATTTGCATTGCTTATGTCACCTTTGACCTAATGGTTTTATAACAAATGATTAAGTTTTCTATCTAACACAACAAACAAGCTAGAACTCGCATTAATATTCAATTCTTTACATATTAAAATACATTCATAGCTGTATAAGATATACATACATATAATGGTTAGAAATTATTTTATTACCCTTAACAGTCCTAATATAAAAGAAATATGCGCTCTGTTTTCAAACTACAATATATTTATATTGATTTATGCAAGCAAAACAAAAATACGTTGAACTCTTGTTTCATACAGAAAAACATTTAGAAATATGACACACATTATTGACCATGAAATGTTGCACTTTCAATTGGTCAATTGTATGCAATTGCTTTCGATTGACAACACCACTAATTAGCTATTTAAATTGTACATACATACATACATACATATATGTCTATGTTTTTAAACCAAATCCAACAAATTGCTAAAATTGCACGTTCTTATTCAAGCCATTGATTTCATATAAATATTCATTCAATTATGCGAAATAATCCAATTAAAAGCAGCTAACTCAATTGGGAGGAGTTTTCCCCAAAATAATTCTTAAGTCTTGTTTGTTTTTCTAAAAATTTCCGCTGATGATTCGTAATTTAATTAATGAACAACAGCTCAAGTTATTTTTTTTTGCACTAACAGGATATGAGCGTGTTTTTTCTTCTTTCTGGTTTTTTTTACAGTTTAATAAGTTTTTTTTTTATCAACTAAAAATGTGATAATATTTATACAAAAAAGAACATAATCTTCATGAAATTGCACAAACTTGAAGCTGAAGCATTTATTAGCTGATAATAAAGTAGTTAAATACGAAAAAAATAACTGTGTAAATTCATTCGTTCGTTCGGTTTAAAATAACGTAATAGAAGTGTCACTTTTTAAAAAAAAAAACAAAGACTACTGACCAACGCCTTAGCCTTAAAGATACACTCTAACAGTCATTGAACTAATTATTTAATTTGTGAGAGCCGGTGAAAGCACTTGTTAAGCCGATGATGGGATACATTATGGGGTGTGCCTGTTTTAAAGGTATTTCATAATGGAATTAATATTTAATATAATAATCAAAAATTAAAGATCTTCAGTATCAATTTCTACCAAAATTGCGTTTTGTCATATGATCCCTTCTTACATCCGATATTCTTCAAATTGGACTTGAAAAGCAGTTAGGTTCTCTATACAGAAATAGAGGAAGCATGTTGTCTTTCCTTATATCGGATATTCGCACGTGTTTTATTTATAAGTAGTATGAAGTTCTTTGAATGATTTTAATTATATCCTTTTGTCATTCGATGCAACTATTTTATATGTTATTGATGTATACATGCAACTCTAAAGTTGAAATCTGTGCATACAATATTGCGTGTGAAAGGCAAAAGAATATAAATGAATTTACAACTCCAGCAAAGCTTATGGGCTTATTGCATGAGTATGTGATGTGACTTAACTAACAACAAATAATTCATATGCAATCTCATTTGGCAGAGACGCCAGCCAAAGCAGCAAGTAAAAAGGAAAATAATGAATGAGAAATGTCATGCGCAAGAAAAAATAGCCGTATTAAAAGAAATGTTGAAAATGTATATGTATATGAAGTAAATAAAATAATGAAAAATGCAAAAAAATAAAAAAATTAATTTACAAACCTCAGCATGAGTAATGCAACCCCTTCACTTCACACACATCCAGTTAGAGTCAGTAATGGCATGCAAATATCCAAATGTGCTTTAACAACTTCCCTTAGGATAGATACTACAAAAGAATGTCTTGAAAAATGTTTCTAAAAATTAATAAGAAAACAAAAAGACCGTCAACAACAACAAAAAAGAAAATCTGCATTGTTTTCTTTTGTCAATATCGTCTTTTCAAGCAGCGCGGCTGCAAGTATTTCAAGCTTCTAAAATGACAAATATTTTAAGTACTTGCTGTCTCTCGATTGTCGTCAAGAGAAACACTTGCATTCAACCGTAAGTGCGGTGAAATAAGCTCTGTTAAAATGAGCTGTGAGCTCCTGATAAGCACTTAAAGACTTTAAAATCGACATGACTGAAAAACTCATTTCTTAAAAAAAAATAAAGTAATAGATATTAAAAAAGACTTGTAGGATGTTTCTATTTAATTTCATTTTTTGAAACTAATAATTTATAATTATGATAAGATACAACACCTTCAAATTTTATATAATCAATTTCACTTACATATTTTATGTATGTATTTTGATCCAATACGCGTTAACGCCTTCTCTATTATACATATGTATGTATATTATATATACATATATGTATATATGTATGAACATATGTATGCTTTCATGTAAAAGCGTATAGCGTATTATAATTAAATATTCAACATTTTATAAATGATGTGTTAACATGGTGCCTCTACATATCTCATGTGAATTTTTTTCGTATAGAGGCCGCAAGTGTGACAAAAATTTTCCATGCATTATTTTAACCTACTTTCTTGTGTTATAAAAAAGACTCCCCTGGGATCAACTTAGGCAGTACAATAGAAACTTGCTAAATAAATATTATAGGCTTTACCACAAAATCCAATTTATTCAACAATTACTGAGAAATCCAGTTTCATCAATAAAACCAAACACAGTCAGGATGTTCCAATTTCGATAAGCCCATAATATACTCTAAACTGTATTCATATGTTCAAAAAATTTAATTTAAAAAAAAATCTGTATTTCTGTTTAGAACAGAAACAGTGTTCAAATTGATTAAATTTGCTTCAAAGGTCCTTAAAAAATATCAAAACAATAGAAGACCTTCTTAAAAAATTTCCTACGTTAATTCCGAATAGTATGGATGGCATTCATTAATAGTTATCCATAATGCAAGTGTATCGAAGTTTCTTACAAAATAATCTAAGATCAGTTTAAATCAAAAATTTTTTTATGATAATTTCAAAATAATTTATTATTATTTTGAAATAATTTTAATGATGAAATGAAATAATTATTATTCTTTCGGTTTAATTAACTTTTATGTAATATATTAGATAGGGCTTTTTTGTTTTCTTATTCTTTTTTCGACTTGTTTGGAATTCATTTGAATTTCTTTTTAGAGTACTATGCATTTGATATTATTATTGCATACATTCGCAATAAAGGGCTGTTAATATTCNGAGTACTATGCATTTGATATTATTATTGCATATATTCGCAATAAAGGGCTGTTAATACTTGGATGTTTTATGAGTGCAATTGCAAATTTTATGAGCCCACAATACTGAAAATTAAATAAAACGCATAAACCAAATTATGAAAAGTAAATTATGCATTTTCCATAATGTATTTCATTGAAAATGAATATTTTTTTCAAAATGTTTTGTGTTGAATAAACGTGTAACATGTAGTTGTCATTTGTCAGCAGTACATGTTCAACTGTCGGAAGAAGTAGTGAAATATTAACAGTACAATAAAGGAACTTGTTACTGGTATGCCGGCTGCTTTGATCCAACCCATGACACTGCAAATAAATTTAGTAGAATAATACATTTTACACAAATTTATTCTCACTTAAAGTCATCCGGATAGAATTCAAATGGTTCTGTTGCAATTTCTCCACAATTGATTATATAAATGTTTTGTATTGGCACGTCATCCGTATCGGTTTTGGCCTAAATTTGGAGTTAAGACAAAATTTTGCCAAAATCTCAAAATATAAATTTTTCATCTCTACTTACATCTTCTATGGCATAAACCGTGTCCATGCCTTCGAGTACTTTGCCAAATACTGTATGCTTGCCGTCCAGCCATTTGGCCGAAACAGTTGTCACATAAAACTGGCAGCCATTCGTATCAGGCCCACGATTCGCCATTCCCAAAAATCCAGGCCGATTGTGCTCAATTTGAAGCGCAGTGTCTTCATCTTCAAAAAAATCACCATAAATGCTTATAGACCCTGTGCCGTCTCCATTGACAATGTCACCACCTTGTATGAGAAAGCGATCGATGACGCGATGAAATTTGGAACCCACATAAGTAGTACCGTTGATGCCTCGCAGGCAAATATGTCGGAAATTGGTCACTGCTTTTGGTGCCGCTTTACCAAAAAGTCCAAATACAATGCGTCCCAGATCCTGTTTCTGTTGACGTATATCCATGTATATTTTGGAAGTAACTGTAAAGCTAAGACTATTAACTATGGCAAAAGCACAAATTAAAATTAAGAGTAGTAATTTCCACATGTTTATTAAACGACAATTGAATACTGACTGAAAAATTTGGACATTGAATTTAATTCTAGCTAGGTCTTTTGCTTGGGAAACCTTAAAAATTTTGGACACAATTCCGTTATCGTTGTATAGTATTTATTGATTTCCAATTAGCATATATGTCAAACATGCATTGTTACAATTCTATTCACTGTACAATGAACTTTATGGTACTAGACCTTGTCTTTTTGACATGCAAAAATAGCAAGTCAAACATTCTGATAGGAAGGAAGGAAGGAAGGAAGAAAAGAAAATAAAATGCATTCTTGTTCTCTTTTTTTATCACTAAACTTGATTTTTTTCTTTCTATTTGCAGGTAAGTTATGAGCTTTTTATAAAATCATAACCAAAATAGTATTTGTGACGAAATGGTAAGCGGCTTTTAATGATTTCTACTTGTTACAAATCACGTTTGACATGCAACATAAGAATACAAAATATTCTCAATAGAACATTCTACCGGTAAGAAAAAGCTTAAAAGCTATATTTCCCAAAAGTTGAACTGAACCATTACTGACCAGGGTTCAATCTAAGAGAATACCGGTTACCTCATCAGTTGCTTAAAAATCACAAAGCTAATCAATTATTAAAAAATGTAATATTCGGCAGGATTTTCAAACATCGTATAAACAATTTTCCTGATATCCTGTTACCTTTCAAATTAACTACCCCATGTATCCCTCGTTTAAACAGTGAGAATTTTAAATCTCCCCCAAAAATGTTCTCAGTACAAGGTTGTTGAAATTATTTTAAAAAACCTCAACACTTCGGTAACTGCACAGGTACACATTTTATCAATTTTATAAATTTGTTCCAACTAATCAAGCAAACCTCACTAATTTACAGCATAAGTATGAACTTAAGGACAAAAAGCTTTTAGTGATTGGTGTGAACAGAAAATACCGTAGTCGCAAACTTGCATAAGCTTTTATTTGAGTGCTCGAATAAAAGCAAATTTGATTTAAAAGTTTATAAATAGCAGACACGAATGAATGAATGAATGAATGAATACACAACACACTAAACTTAATAGTCAAGTATTTAATTTTAAAAGCTTTCCAAGCTACAGCTTTTTGGGCAATTTATTTGAATGATGCAACACAAACATTTACCACTACTTTGGTAGCATTAAACTATGAAAAGTTTTTATGAAACATAATTGAAGAACTATTTGGCGTATCATAAAATGATTTGAGAGTTAACTTTGTGGCTAGCCTGAAAGTATGCCTAACTAAATTGTAAAAATAAAGTTTCCATCAACGTTTAAGATGATACCTAAAGGCATATAATTATTAACCGTTCAACAACCTCACATCTTTTTCTTATCAGCAACAAAAGTTTGCCTCTTCATTTCTATTACATATCTTGATAATTGACTTCCTTCTTGCGCATTGTCTGTTGGCCAAGACCTTGATGCACGCTCTTCAGAGCAATCCTTCACATTTCTGCAATTTCAATGTCGCAAAAAATTATTGGTGACCTTCGAAAGCTGCACTAAAAGCTTGTATAATAAAGAAAAAACAGAAAATCATCTGATTAATGACCAATAATTTTTGTAAATCGTGAAATTTAATTTCAAATTTCTTATACTCTTTCCTCTCACTTCATAAGATGAGTTGGGAAGATAGGAAAGTCGAGAAAATTGTGTACTTATCGTTTATACCGGTAATTTATTAGATTGATGCTGAGATGACCAATTTACAATTGAATTGTTAAAAGAGATGAAATTCGTTAGAAATAATGATACACATATGTATAGATATCGTTACATCGCATGTTTGTTAAATTAGAAAAAAAGAACAAAAATTTTGCTTTGATTTCCGTATAGATCGTCCAGACAATAAGTTCATTCAATTGAAAATACTTTTCAACAAGTCTTATAATAAGATTCGAAGTGATAAGAGACGATTTGTGTAGTTTCATTGTTTCGGCTTTTAATTGGATATTTAATCAATGCTAATGATTTATGACTTGTTGCAGCCTTAAGCTTTTTTCAATTTGTAACGCATCATCAGAGCAATTGTTGTATTAATTAACTAAGCCCATACATAATTGAGCTGCTCAGCAAGCTGGAAAAGCATTCAAAGGTCAATTTCTCTTCTTCTTTCCGCAATTCATTTCGATATATGTATGTCAAAGGAAATTTGAACATGACATCAATGTGAATTTTGAAAATTCATATTTTTTGTACTCATTAGGCTTTTTTTAAACAGTAGCCTCTAGAGCCTTGCTGTGGTTGTGGTCCTTTTGTGTAAGCTGACCAGTGTTATAATGAGCACATTTTAATTTTTGTTTAATTAACTAAAAACTCAAATAATATGTAAGCTCCCAAATCAACGCAATAAGTCTAATTATAACAAAATTAGACAGTCAAAAAGGTGTCTAAGGAAGTCCAAATGTCAGAAGCAACATCAATTTATCAAAAATTTTCAAAATTGCTAAACTGTGTGTGTAAGTATAATTAGCAATTTGAGAACTTCAAATTTCAGCATGTTAATTTTAAATTGTTTTATTTTTCTTTATATATTGCATTGAGCTTTTTTATATGCAGGTTTTCATGCCAACTAAATTGAGTATATATTTTTTCCCCTTCTCATTTTTCTATATTTGTGATTGCACCATCAGCCTGCAGCAATGCCGACTTTTTACCACTGTTTTAATTATAATTTGATCAAATAATTACACAATGCCTGTGACAGCTTCTCTTTGTGCTTGTATAAAGTGCAATTGCATAATAATTTTTCTGCACGAAGAAAGAAATTTGTGCACTTTCAAACAGTTTTTATGAGTGCTCGATATAACGGTCGGATTCAGCTCCTTCAGCCAATATGTAAAATTTAAGTTGTTTTAATTTTTAAGTTCAATTACTTATAAGGGCAATTATTTTAATTTGGAATATATGTGTAGTATTGAGTACTTCTCAGTACGAGGTGTATTTCGAAGGACTATAATTCAAATGACCAATTGTAATCCAAGGTACCATTAAAAAATGTTCAATATCTTTGCGAATACTTCGAAATTATTTAATTAAATTACATGTTCCAATTTTATAAGTAAACGAGAGCAGATCAAGCAGAATTTGGTAGTAGAAACACAAAAAGGAATCAATTTTCCAGTAGTACTAAGAATTGTGATAATTACTACTTGAGTAGTAATCGAATATATTCTGATTGACAAGTATGCACTCTAAGTGCATTTATAAGTGTTTTTCACGAAGTTGAAATGTTTTTATTTTACTAAATTTTGTTATTTTGTAGTCTTCGTCTTCGATTACACGACTGAATAATGTTTATATGTATCTTTCGTAGTCGTTCTGATTCATTTTGGCTTTATGTAAAAAAATCTTCTATCAGACACTAGTTTTTATTTTCAAATTGAATATCGAACTTATTCACTGTAATGATGATGAAAATGATTTGAACGTAGTCCTTGTTCAAGTTTAGTGGCATACTGCCACAACGGAAATGGTTGTTCATAAATCACTTGACTCTACGGTAGCAATCAAGGTGAAGCTGTGACCACGTTCTCGCTTTTATTAGTGGTTTGCCGCAGCTATTTTACTTGCTAGTCAATTACTACATATTTCTTGGTTTTTTCAATTTTTTTTTTTTTTTTTTTTTTTGGCTAAATGAACGTGCACGTTAAATGCTCGTTGTGAAAATTTATTCAAGGCTCCTGCTTGCTCTAGTTACAGATGTAGTTTACTAATTTATAAAACATATACAATTCAGTTGTTTCCCACTTTTTAACCTCAAACTATCTATTGAGTGGGAAATGCCTGCAGGTGTTTTGCTTAAGTTCAAACAAATGAAATTCTATCAACTAATTTGGAAGCTAATTCTAAGTGGCAGTGTTTTTGATTGTTATTGAAACGTGCTCCACATCATGCACAACTCATTGATGGATCATTGGAAGAATAGTGCACACTGACAAAAATTCATAGAAATTGTAATCGACACGCCTTGATTTATGCCCGCAATCGAACTTAAATATGCAAAACACGTCCCAAACTTTCCTTCACGTGAGACGCAATTTTCTCAAGTTTTTCTTGAGATTATTTAACGCAAACTCGATACAAAATAGGCAAGGTAAGGTTGCCTCAAAGAATTTACTTCAACAACTGTAATTAAAGCATTTAGTACTTACTTACTTAACTTAAGTACTAAAATTAGGAGTAGAAGAAAAATATTATTATATAATCATGCATTTTTGTTTTATACATACTTGAAGAAGTTTTAGTTCGTTAAAGATGATGTCAAGCGAAAATTATTTTTTTTTTATTTTAAGCTGGTTATCATGCTTTTTATAGATATCTTAAGAATAACAAATTCGGCTAGTAATAACTTATTTATATTATTAAATATTATTGTTGTAGTAAATATATTCCACTTATTGTTTGTTTTGTTGAATAAATGAGTGTAGATTAGATTGAAATTTGCAACGAAATTATATAAAAGACGTCGTCAAGTTGCTTTGTTGGTCATCATTTTCATCTTAATAAATATTTCATGCAATATTTGCGTCATTCATATCATAAATGCAAGATTTACTTCAAGTAAGGCCAAAACCGCTAGAGCTTTCAAAGCTACATAAATCCAACAAAGCATCATAATTATATGTACAGTCAACACCCACATTTTCACTAGCTTTCACTCAAACAAATAAGTGAAAGGAACATACATAAACATAGCATAACATCTGTGCAAAATGAACTCGAGAATTAAGTTTCTTGATGTTAATTATCTAAGTAATTTCTAAGCACGAATTTCTGCACGCTGATAAAGCTCTATTTCCAGCAAAAGTTGAAAGGTTATAATCAATTACAGACTTTTTTTTATAAATTAGTTCATTTGTACTTAACATTTATTATGACTGTTTTCATAAAAAAGCTCTTAAGTTTTTAGAAATAAATACCTAGAATGTGTGGTTCTAAATGAGGTGCATTATTACATAAATAGTAAATATATTAATTTGTACAAACTGAAGACTCTTAACGCCTATTGAAAAACAAAACTATTATATGAGTAAAAGTTATCAATAAAATGTTGTTTTTTTTTTTAAATTAGTATATTTTTTTTAAAAAGTTTGTTATTTTTCAGCCGATAAAACAGTCGATAAATAATTTTAAAGAATGTCCTTGCAATNTTCAGCCGATAAAACAGTCGATAAATAATTTTTAAGAATGTCCTTGCAATTAGTGAAATCACCTTTTTTTTTTTTTTTTTTTAGTAATTTATAGTTCCTTTTTTTTAAATGTACACATGTATGCAATGAAATGAGTCCTGCTAACAGCATAAAATTTATATAATCTGGGTGTTAGTGGCTAGTCTGTTGATTGTCTGCATCAAGAGCGTTCAAGTTCAAGGCAGCGCAACATTGCAATTTTTGAAATAGTAAGTAGTAAATAGTTTCCGTACTTTCTTTACTGCTTGATGCAACACGCGCAGAAGTTATTTCGATTCACATAATCAAACACACACACAGACACACATACATACAATCAGCTAGCCTTGCGTAGTACTCGCAACCCTGAATATTGGTTGCCACCTACACCAACGAAAAAAGCAGAACCCTCAAAGCCACGTGCAACAAGGCTGCTATGCTGTGTTATATAAAGCGGTCGCTATCCCACTGGAAAATGTGACGTCTTAGGTTGAGGGTTAACAAATTTCAACTTAAATTCATAATTTCGAGTCTGCAAAGCGTGGATCCTAAAATTATGTTATATGAAGTTGAAGTGAGAAAAAAAAAAATATTCCTTTATGCCGCACGTGTCAGGAAATGAAAAATTTGATGTAAACTGTTGGAAATGTGTATATTTATATATAATTTTTCTGACTACTTAAGCGAGATATTAAACTAATGCAAAAATAGAACGTGCTGTGTTAAATTTATTAAAAAATTAATGTAGCGTGTCTCCTCTTAACACTGCTCATATTTTGATTTTTAGGTTTGGCTAATATTTAATTATCACAATAAATATTTGTAAAAAAAAAATTAAAAAAATTAGAACAAGAGATGAAGCTGAAAGTAAAAATGAAGGCTCAAAAAATACATACATACATATGTATATGGAATCATCTTAACTATTAGTGGTTTTTGTGGCAAGTTTAATAAGTTATATTGTCACGTTGCAAATGCTTGATTACTTCGCTTGCTTGTTAATAACTCTGAAACGTGCCTAAAAGCACGCCATAGAAATGTTTCTCAACGGAAAACATAGAGGCACTTGCGAAATGGTACCTTATAATTAAAATTTGGCACATTTTTGTCAATAAAAGTAACAAATAGTTAAAATCCCAACATGGGTTTTATTTCAAGAAGAAGTTTTGATACTGGCAACAACAGTATAATCTACAAAGATGGTCATTTTCTTGTGTAATCGAAGAGTTGAAATCTTGAATTTAGCAAAATAAAAGTGTTTTTAATTTAAGCAAAAATCTGAGTACTGTCAAAAAATGTACATATAACAAGTTCCNGCAAAATAAAAGTGTTTTTAATTTAAGCAAAATTCTGAGTACTGTCAAAAAATTTACATATAACAAGTTCTTAGAAAGTATTAGTGCAGTATCTGAAGTGTACATTTTAGTCTATAAGAATACTTAGTCATAGATTATACGTAAATACTAAGTTCGCAAAAAGTGTAGTTTCGAATGAATGTCAAGCTGTAACCAGCACTTCTTAGAAAAGACGATACAAGTGCTTGAAATTAAAAACTGCTTTAATTAGAGANTTCGATATTACTACATTAGTACGAGAATTTTAAATTTTTGCATTTTTTCNGAAGTGTGGTTTCTTCGATATTACTACATTAGCACTAGAATTTTAAATTTTTGCATTTTTTCTANTTCGATATTACTACATTAGTACGAGAATTTTACACTTTTGCATTTTTTATCAAAATAATAATTAAATGGAGGGTATTTAATTGATGATAGCTTACCAGGCATG
>JXHJ01001589.1:20166-31552 GCA_001014935.1 Liriomyza trifolii | reverse complement strand
ATGGGAGGTGGGCGAAAAAGTGGGAGTATTTTTGAAAAAAAAATTTTAATTCTTAAAAAAATATTTTAAAAAAATATGTACGAAGTTTCAAGACTCTACAACAACTCCTTGTATTTTTTGCCGCCTTTGTCTCACTGTGCGCGGTGTTTTATATGCATTCAAAAGACATAACGTCCCAGCGGCAATGTTGGCCTTAGGTGACAATGGTCATCGAATATGTCATCGAGAGCAAACACAAAATGCAGCCGAAACTATGCTTCTTTTCTTTTTCAAAAACAAAAAACACTGTAAATTCATTTATTTTGTTTAACCAATAAGCACAAGCCATTTTATATGCCTTCTCTTTTACACAATTGTGTTGCTATGAACTCAGTCAGTACAATTCACAGATAATTTTGGAAAAAGCCTAAACATAAAACAAACTTCTGCAAACACTTCTAAACTGAGGCGCATGACAGAGTGTGTAAGGCATTGAATATACCGCAACAATGATGACTGGGTTCAATTCACAGCCATGAAAAAAAAATTAACGTTAATGGAAATGGAAAGAACAAGACGCAATGCGTCTTGTGCCAAGCAGAATTTCCAACAAATGTATCAACAAGAAAAATATTTGGCATTACAAGGATTATTTTTTTCAGAGTATATAAATAAGATATTAAATAATTGAATTTATTTTTATTTTCCTTTTTACAGACAATCTATGAACAGTTGAAAATAGTAGACAAGAGTGCCTAAACTTTTATTCAATAAGATTAAAATGGCTCGCAAACTTTTAAAGTTCCTCATTATATTTGATAATACTTCTCTGTTATATTTTCCTGGGCAATTCCTGTCTGGAAGAGTATTGTTGGAATTACAAGATGATACGCCTGCTTTGGGTTTGCATTTCCATGTGGTCGGTGAAAGCGTAGTGCGTGCAGGAATGGCACGACAAGAACGTGTTTATGACAAAGAAAACTATATAGATTTTCGCATGCGACTTTTGGGAGATATTGATCAAGGAACTTCAGTTTTATCACCAGGAATTCATAGTTTCCCATTCAAGTTGGGACTGCCAATAGGTCTACCCTCTACATTTTTTGGTCGTTACGGTTGGATCCAATATTATTGTAAGGCTGCACTGAGAGAACCCAACGGTGTCATACACAAAAATCATCAGGTGTTTATTGTAATGAACCCTATTGATCTTAATCTGGAAAAACCAATATTATCGGTAAGTTTTTGGAATTGAATAAATAATAATAAGAATAATTGAAAAGAAAATATTTCTTTTTAGCAACCATTTACATGTGAAGTAGAACATAAATTGGGAGTTGCTTGCGTTGGCGGTGGTTTGGTGAAGTGCCGTGTGTCTTTGGACCGTGGTGGATATGTGCCAGGAGAAAGTATATTAATCAATGCTTCGATTTCTAATTACAGTAACGTAACTATGAAACGAACTAAAGCCTCTTTAACTGAGGTAATTATTCCAAGATTCAAGTAAAATAAATTACCGAACAGTATTAACATTCAATTAGCATTTTTTTACATAAGGGATAACGGATAATCTATGCTGTAAAGTCACATTATTTCCATAAATGATTCCAATTACAGCCTCAAAGGTGCTTCATACTTTTAAATTCTTCAGCAGAATGTTCTGTTTTTAAAAATGAAACTTCAAAACTCGTTCTTGATGGGAAAAATCGTAGTCTACTTAAATAATAGAATTTCTTATAATATATTATATCATTATTATCAGGGCCCGGATTTTAATGCACTGAAAAAATTAATTCTTCAAAGTAGATTATGAACATTTAAATTTTCTTCTATTTTTTCAATGAAATAGTAAACTTTTTACTAGAAATCCATTGAACATTGAATAAACACTTTAAAATTTCACATTCTACTTGGATCAAAATGTTTTATAAGTGCATTAAATCTGAGCCCTGATTATTAAATTATCAGGAAATCTTTTATTATAATTTTTTTTTTTAATTTTTTCAACTATTACATTTAAGTAGATTTTAACAGGCTTCTCTGATATGTTAATAACAACCATAGTACACGGTATAGTGACTAAACAAGGTGTGATTATTTAAACATCGTCATCCTATCTCTATTGCATGCTGATAATGTACTAAAGGGACAAACTCAATTAATTCTTCTGAATCGGAAATTCACTAATATTGAAGATTTAAACTCAAAACTCTTTTCTAAAATCGACTAAATTCTAAAAATGCATGATAATATCAGTCAATAAATTTGTAAATTATTAATTGTTACAGACTATTGAATATATGGCACGAGGAAAAGTGGTGCAAACAGAGAAACGTGCGCTTGCTGTTCTGGTGCGTGGGAAGATTAGACCCGGTGGAAAGGCTGAATGGCAAAATGATAGTTTATATTTGCCACCACTGCCTCCAACCAACTTACATGGCTGCCATTTGATTCGTATATCTTATGATGTGTTTTTTGTGGTCGAACCCAAGTCTTTAGAAAAAGAGATCAAATTACAGTTACCAATTGTTTTGGCTACATATCCATTCAGGAATAATGGAAATGATATATCAAACAGTTGGCCAGAATCCGTGCTAAAACCGGATACACATTATCCTTCGACTTTGCCCATATTTCGACCATGGCTGCATGAAAAACCCGAATCAAATTAATAAACATTAAACTTATGATTGTGTTTTGTATAACAAAGTAACTATTTCAACTAAATCAATGTTGTATACAAATTACTAACTTAAAATATTTTTACATAATAACTTAAAAATGACGAGTCAGACTTTCCGGAGTTTTAAACTTAAACAGTACTGATGCAACAATTTTTTTAAAAACAAAATATATCAGCTAAAGTGCTGTTTGTTTTCAAGTTTTATATACAAGTATATACATATGTATACATTGGTATATATGTATGTATATTTGATCAGTTGCCATGNTATATACAAGTATATACATATGTATACATTGGTATATATGTAGGTATATTTGATCAGTTGCCATGCACCAGGAGCAGAACAAAAACCCCGAACTCCTTGTACTATCTAGTACTTAACATATATCTAAATCTTAACGAGCTGTGATGAAACCCAGTGTGATAAAAAAAAAACTAGAGTGACACTTTATAACACGTCTTGATGTATGTTCAAGATTGAGGACGTGGTATTCCTAAAAAATTAGGTGTCGTAAGAAGAGAAGAGTATATCACATTGATGATTTATCCTGGCATAATGTTACCAACACGAAAATAATTTCTTCGGTTTCGCCGATAGATATAAGGGAACGTACCCAAACTACGTGACTATTTTAGGGAGAGTGAAGGTATTTAATACTACAGTTTATCACGGAGGGGAGGGAGGGGGCTCCAAAGTTTTTCACGTAGCCGTTCTTGACAAATTTTCTATGCGTTTGATGTCAAAATTTTACAGCTTTTGAAAATCATTATACATTATAAAAACAATATAAATAAAAATATAACACTTTTTTTCAATTTTTTTTTTTAAATTTCTTTGGGGAAAAAATTGAGTGCTACGTGAAAATGGTGGGGGGAGTGGGGCTTTTTTGAATATACTACATTTTATCACAGAAGGAGGAGGGGAAGGGGGGGGTGTAAAACACAGCTAAAAAATGGGTTACGTAGTTTGGGTACGTTCCCTAAGCTTAATGCGTCATAAATAATATTCATTCTTATATCTTAAAGCTACTAAGGCTTAACAAAATAATTTATTATGTGTATAATTATATTGAGTTACAGGTTATCCCAGTTGTGTGCAGCATTCATATACTAATGCCAACGGTCCATTCCCTCTTATAGGATTTTTAAATAGACATGTCATTGGAAATCATGCGTTCAAAAAAATGTTTGAGAATATCAGTTTCATGTATGATTCAGAAATGATTTAGACAATCAAAATAAGAGTTACTTCGTTTCACAAATAAAAATAATTTTTTTATGATGATTTTGGCATGAATAAGATTGATAAAAAGGTTTTACCTGTTTTCTAGGAATGTCTTTCAAAAAAATTCCTTAACGCATGAATATCATGCAGGATCCATGAGAGAAACTTTGTACGCAAGATGAAATTCCAACTCGAATAACACAATCAAACATACATATGTACATTTAAACATAAGCGTAGTATAAGTTTTTTTTAATAAAAAATAATGTTCATAGCAATGTGTTATATGTACATATATCCTTGTGTATATACAATGTTGATTTCGATGCCGAACATTGGTATTCAAGAGGTTGAGTCGATTGTATGAAAAATTTTCGATGAACTTTTTGAATTTTCGGATATTAAAAAAACAATGAGTGTGTAATATTTCAGACAAAATCATATAACTATTCGGCCTTGATTTGTTGAAGACTACTTAAATTATTGCTGAACAAAATTTCATTAAAATAATTTCTTTGAATTTTCGAAAAACTTCAAAAATTAAAGCTTTTGTTTAAATTCTTCTGCAAACATTTCTGTTGTTGCTTTTATATTTAAAATTTTGTTAAGAAGTCGAAGTTGCCGAAGAACGAATTCGAAGCTTTGGGAAGCCAGTCTCTACTACGATTACCGAATCCGGACATCCGGCATATACATAATAATTTGAGGCCTTAATTTTATGCAATCAACCAAGCAGCTAACGCGAGTACTTCCTAATCGATTCAGAATAGCTTACTTGGTAACGTCCATAGCTTACTCAATGACTTGCCGAGACGTATAAAACCCGCATTACATTTAACATTGGTTGGGCTAGCTGGTAGGCGATCGCCTCTACTTTCATTTACCAGGCATTACCAAAGTAATCATAGCTCATCACAAAGAAATATATTACTCATCAATGCTGAAGTCTTTCTATGGTATCCACTGAGAGGGAATAAAATTGTATGAATTTGACTTTGTATGATGTTGTAAGGCCGGCTCTAGCTCTATTTTTTCCAACGATATGTAGCAATACTGTAAAGAAAAATGTTAATTTTAATATTATTAAAACTTACTTCAAAATTTTTTCTGATGCGATCCGATGAGTTTTGAACCTGAGGCCGTTGAAAATGAGTCCGAACATCTGTCTGATAGTCCATAGGCTGAACAAACTTTGCAATGCCAATATCACATATAAACAAAATATTCTAAGAACTTACTTTTGTAGATTACTAAATTGAAAAGGTAATCGACAAAAGTAAGGTGTCTACGAAAAAACCGAAAATATTCTAAGACATTACATTTGCACATTACCTTTTCGAGTGAGTAATCTACAATAGTAATGTCTTATATTCAAAATTATAATAATTTGAGTTTTTTCGTCGACACATTACTTTTGTAGATTACTCACTCGAAAAGTTAAGCAATGTATATTACATGTATTATATACGGAATAGATTCCCATGGTAAAACATTGATCGGTTAGCTGCTGGGAAGCAGATATCTATATATAAATAGGCGAAGGAAAATTTTATCCCTTTTACAAGAGAACCAGTAGGCCGATTGTAATGAAAATTATACCAAAATAAAGGTATTATTGTCCCCTTCCTGCATCAATAAACAATATTCCATAAATTAAATTGGAAAGGTGTTTAATTAGCGTTTCAAAATCATAACATGCGATGAGAATGTATGTGTGAGTTAACATCGCTGTAGCCATATAACAGCTATGTTGAAAGAACATTTTTTTGCTCTGCTAATGTTAAATGGTATAGCGATTAGAAGAATGAATTGTAATAAAAAATCTTCGAACGCGAATCTTGAGCTGCTCGGAGTGAGCGCAGCTAACGGAGGGGGGTTGGCGATCGAGGCGAGCAGTGGGAGGCCCCCCAGTATTACTAATTTTTTCCCCTAAGCTAAACATAACATAAAAATTTTGTTTAAATTCTATTTCCATTTATTAAATTCCTTTTAATAGATAATAACTTAACACAATTATTAGTATACCGAAGAAGTTTAATGTCTAAATATACATATTTGCTTAATTAAAAATGCAATTTTTCTTGACTTGACACTTAATTATTCACATATTATTATATTAACCAGAAACTGACTTGTCAGAGTGACTAAGTAACTGGTTAAATGGAGTTATACTTCTATATCATGAATGAGAGAATATACTGATTGCGCCCTTACTTGTTAAAAAGTGAACTACTTCTGCGCATTACGTCACAACAGAGTAGGTGTCTCACTCTAACATTCATGTTTCATTTGATTTTTTTAAACTTAAAATTAAATATTTATTAATTTTAGTTTCTTTTCAAGGTATATATATTTTTATATGTAAAGTGACTCTGTTGTGACGTAGCCAAAATGGCCGGCATGCGCAATTCGCATTCAGTAAATTCTCTCATTCATGGGCTGTTATCATTAAAAAAATTATTGCTAGATTGATTGGTGCATTAATAGTTCATTTTAACTTTCATGCACAGGAGCTGATTACTTATCTTCATATTGTTTGATTTATCAGTTACCAAAATTGTTTAAAAAATGAATAAATATGACAATGTAATTCATGAAGCAGCGTTATAAGCTGAAAACGCTGCAACAAATATTCCCTCTGCTACAAACGTTTTGCGTTTGTATTGCCAATACGCTGTATGACACAACCCTTGAAGGAGTTCAGGCGTACATCGATTTCTCCATCTTCAAGCTGAAAAATTTTATATTTATATCCAGCTTCATGATATTCAGTTTAGCTTCTTTTACCTCATCGAAGGCGTAAATGTCTTGATAGCATGAATGTGAAATACAAAGACGTACACAGGACTTTTTTGCTACACTATTTTTGATGGCAGCACAAGTAGCTAATTGCTTACAAGCCTCTTCAAAATCATGAAAAATTATTTCCTAAAACTCAAGCTTTATTAAAACTAATCCAGTACACATGTTATTAGGTTATTTTCGAACGTACATTTTTACTAGTTTCCTTGTATGCATATTCGGCAAAATGGAATGTAGCCACCTTTTGTCTTTTATCATCACGATTATCAATATAAATAGCAGCTAAGCTTAAATTGCAAATAAGTGCACAGAAAAAAACAAATGAAATATGCATATTTGTCATATATTTTATGCAACAAACACAGGATAACTAACAAACCGATACCATCAACAGAAAAGGATATAGGTAAACTTTGCGTGACAGCTTGAACAAAACATATGATAAAGGTACCTATAATAACGATTTTATTATTTTTTTTTATTTTAGTTATTTGGATATAAGATATAATAACAAAATTCATTTGAGTGGAAATAATTTATTAATTCTTTCTTAAAAATGTATACGAAAAATTATTATTTCACTTCATTTTTAGATTATTAAAGTTTTATATCATCTCAAGTTGTTATTTAGTTTTCATTTGTTTAGTTTGACGTCACGAAGTTTGGTTGAATGCTCAAAAGCCTGGCAATACTCGCAATTTTCGTTAATCGAGTCGAAAAATTATATAAAATTCTAATAAATCAATTTCTTTGCCAATAAGACGAACTAATATCGTATTGTCACCTTTTTACACATTTCCGGCATCTTACGTATCCTAATGAGAAGAGTCGTACCAACAATTTCCTGTTTACTTACATACGTTAAACATTTGGTCGTTTGGGGTCCTTCCGCTCATACATGCATGGAAATTAAATGTTTTTTTTTTTTTTTTAAATTATACCCGTTTTCTTAGATGTATATACATATATATTTAAAATGAAATAAATCCAATATATTGTTGGTTTTTTCATAATCGAGCATTACAACAATAACATCTTTATTCACAAAAAAATTCTTGGTAATACTGATTTTACATTCATAAAATATTCTTAATGTTTTTTATTGATGATTCTGAATAAAAATCAGAATATTTCGCTTTTATTAGAACCTGTCAAACATGAAAAAGTCCCTTATACACATGCATGTATAATTTTAAGTTAAATGATTGAAACCTATCAATTGTTGAAACTTGTCTAAGCAGTAAAAAAAATTAATAAAAGCTGTTTCTTATGAAATCAATTCTGACAGGTTTTACTATATACATAATTATTAAATCAGCGCGAATTTGAATATTCTGCTATTTTGATTAGGGACTCACAAAAAGAAAAAAAGTATTGCACAAGTCAAGGAATTTAAGAGCAAACATGTTCCTTTTACCCTCAAAAATGAGGGATTACAACAAGTTTTGACGTCCACTTCTTCATGTTCAAAAAATAAAAATAGCACCAAATAATAATGTTAAATTTATTAAATAGTGTGTAAATTTCACTTAATATTTTCAAAAAATTCGCATTTTTAGTCATTAATATATTCACTTGTAACTTTTCCTGAGGGTCGACCCTAAGATTTTTTTCTACAATTTTACAAGTGAAAATTTTGTTTTGTGAAACAAATGTACTTGTAGAATTATCACCTGTAGACTTGTAGCTTGTAGAATTCACTTGTAGACAAAAATTTGTAATTGTAGTTTAGGTTAGGTTAGGTCAGTTAGGGCTGTGGCATCTAGGTGTCCACATAGACCAGTTAGGTCCGTTGTGCTACCGCAGAAGGGTCATCCCTCACTCAAACCAGCCACAAAGTTTAATGAAGGAGACTAAGTCCCTAATTTTTAGGGCCCTCATCTCAACGTTACTTGGAAAATGAGCTCCAAGACATTTATGTCGTAATGTTGCAAGAGCTGGGCATGCGAATAGCAGGTGCCAACTTCTTCGATAGGGGATGAGCAGATTCTGCATGCCGCTCTTGGCTCTACCCCCATCCTTGCAGCATGCCTCCCTAATAGGCAGTGTCCAGTGACCACTCCGACAGACAAACTAAGTTCTCTTTTCGAGAGGCTGAGTAGTTGGGCCGTTTTGCTCGGGCTGTAGTCTGTCCACAGTTCTCTGGCCAGGTTTGCTACCTGAGCTGATCTCCAGCCTCTATTTGCCAGACGTGTAGTCCGGTCTAAAATCATCCCCTTGAGGGTGGCCATGGGCATTGAGTAGGTCTTCATATCCCCTCGCAACTCGAGAGTTGTCTCTATTCTTGCCAGCTCGTCGGCTTTACAGTTGCCAGGAATGTCTCGATGACCTGGTACCCAGCAGACCGTGATATTTGCCGTCCACCGTTCTGGAGTTTATGCGCACCAGATCGAAGGCCTTAATAGCGTCTTGGCTGTCTGACAGGAAGTAAATATGCTCGCTGCATATGTTGCTCCTTCTAAACCTGTCCGTAGCACCCTTTATAGCCAAAATTTCAGCCTGGAAAACACTACAGTGATCCGGCAGTCGAAAAGAATATTCGATTCCCAGTTCCTCACAGAAGACCCCCCCTCCGACCTTTCCATCCAGTTTCGACCCATCAGTGTAGATGTGGACTTGGCTGCGGTTCAGCACCGCGCCGTCATTCCAATCATCCCTACTGGGGATATGGGTTTTCACTTTCCGGTTAAAAGCCATCTTGGGTAGGATCTGATCTGTCGAGGTCACCTTAAAATCGATATCCTTTAGAATACCTGTATGTCCCTGCGTTGAGTTGCCCCAGCAGACGTAGGCTCGCAGCCTAGCGGCTGAGCATGCTGCTAACTGCTTCCCCCGACATTCACGTGGAAGGATGTTGAGGAGCGCATGCAGCGCAACCGTGGGTGTGGTTCTCAAAGCCCCACTTATGAACGAGGGAATCTTATATCTGTTTGAAAACTGCATAAGTTCCTTTTTTTGTGGGTTTGCTGAGAGACCTTTGGTCCTTGCCCATTTGTTAAGCACCTTTAGGGATCCCTCCATGAGCTCGCTAGGACTTGGGGAAACTTCCCGGTGTGTATAAGGACAACGTCGTCGGCATATGCAATAACCTTGCATCTGCTGCGCTCCAGTTCCTTGAGTAAAGAGTCTACTACCAGGTTCCATAAGTATCAAGATAGTACACCACCTTGTGGAGTGCCACGGTCGGTAAATCTGGTGATAGTATCCGATCCCAGGGTCACCGTGATAGATCTACCGGTTAACAGCCTTTCTATCCAGCAGGATACCGCTGAGTCAATACCAAAGCTGCTGAGGGAGTCAGTGATCTCCCCAGTGGTCACGTTGTTGAAGGCCCCCTCTATGTTCAGAAAGGCAACCATAGAGTATTCCTTCCTTTCGATGGATTTCTCAATGTGCCCTACCAGGTCGTGCAGAGCGGTCTCTGTAGTTTCCCTTTTAGGTATGCATGTTAGCTGGTGGACATTCTGTCCCCAACCTTCCGCTTAATGAACAGGTCCGCCAGTCTTTCCAAAGTCTTCAACATGAATGAAATGAGACTGACGGGCCTGTAATCCTTGCGTGCGGCTTGCACTACCCGCTTTTGGTATAAAAACCACCCTAGTTTTCGTCCAGGGTATTGGGATGTGGCCTAATGTCAGACAGCCCTCGTAGATGGCGATACGATTATGTTTGGCTTAGAAGATAATAAAGCGAAATATCTTCTGCGCGATACTATTGCGATACCCAAGTATGCAAAATTTACACTGAACTATGACGAACGGTACTGATTGTCGCGTATTTATCTTCCAAGGGATAATTGCGCGTTTTGCTTCATATGATAATGAAATAACTCAGTTAATACAATTCGCAGATATTTTTTCGAAAAAGCCTAAACATAAAACAAACTTTTGCAAACACTGCTAAACTGAGGCGCATGACAGAGTGTGTAAGGCATTGAATATACCGCAACAATGATGACTGGGTTCAATTCACAGCCATGAAAGGAAAAAAAAAATTAATGGAAATGAAAAGAACAAAACGCACTGCAAAAAAGGGAGAGAATAGAAGAAAAGGGTGATAGAAGAGAACAACGCACTGCAAAAAAGGGAGAGAATAGAAGAAAAGGGTGATAGAAGAGAACAAAAAGAAAAAAAAAATTAGTTTCTTTTAATTTTCTGAATAGTATCCCTTTCCTATTTTCTCGAAGATACGATAGCGAGTCGCCGTATCGTATCGCTTTCCTATCTTCTGAATCATATCGCCGTAGGGTACTTTTCTCATTCCCGAGAGAGCCGTCCTTTAATCTTCCGCGATAATCGTTACGCGACAAATTTATCCCCGAAAAGAGTCGCGGAAGATACTTCTGCGATACAAAATGCTGGCTGGGTTTGGTGAGCTGCCTGTAAAGTGGGTGTCTGAGAGTAGCTCCAGGTCCTCTTTACCGTTTGAAGTCCAGCTGCCATCACGTCTCTTAAGATTACTGTTTCCAGCTGAACATGAGGATAGAATCTTTCTGAGCCTAGAGGCTTCATCTATAGATTCAATTTCCGAGCAGAAAGATTGCCAAGACATTCTATAATGTATTTGGCTATACTCGGCAACACTGACCACAAAACCGCGTTGTACTTGGCAAAGTTCATATTCTCTTTCTCTTTCAATTTCAGCTGTTGAACGCTAAACATCAAGCATTTAAGTCTTTCTGTACATACCTAGTA
>JXHJ01001589.1:150-19150 GCA_001014935.1 Liriomyza trifolii | reverse complement strand
CAAACTAAAAAGAATCATTCTTTTCCCATTACCATTCTTTTTTTTACAAAGTAATTAAATTACTAATCATTACCATTAGTAATCATTATTTAACAGGTATGATTCATCATTAGTAGTTTTTTAAGTTAAATAAATATATAATACACAACACATTCTCTTGGCTCTCCTTATACTATATTTATATTTTTGCAATTCGGACTTATGGCTGCCCAGTCATCTTCAGACCCAGAGGCCTTTGCCCTATTAAACAAACACCTACTTGTTTTCCTAAGCTCGCTCTGCTCCCCGTTCCACCAAGGAGGCTTTGACTTGCCATTTCCCCGGCGCTTAATGGAAGAGGTCTTTGCTGCTTTAACANTCAAGATCCGCCACCGAACTTACCTCCAGTGGAGTTTCGTTCATGACTAGGCGGTCACGCAAGAACCCTTCAAAATTCTCCCATTTAATTTTCCTGAGGTTTAGCAAGGGGATATCTATTTTTGGCCCTTGTACAGAGTCCAAAGTAAACTTAATGTACCTATGATCAGAAAAATAGTGTTCCCTAAGTACACACCATTCCCTAGTCAAATTACAGGCTAGATGGGAGGCTAGCGTAATGTCTAAAACATCCTGCCTGTTTTTGGTTATAAAGGTGGGCTCTAAGCCCATATTTGCCACCACCAGATTTGAACCCAAAATAAATTCAAAAAGGCACTCACCCCTGGTGTTGGTGTCGCTACTGCCCCACAGAGCGTGATGGGTATTTGAGTCCCTATCACTAAGGGTACAGACAGGCCAACCGCCCCTTGTACCAAATTTTCCACCTGGCCCCGGGACGTCATCCTGGTCGTACGGTAGATAGGCAGATGCGAGCCAGACCGTGTTTTCTCCATCCCCAATGGAGATAGCTACCAAGTCTGCGTCGCTGAAATTGGTCAAAGACACAACGTTCAGGCTTTTTTTATATAAGATGCAGGCTCTAGCCTTACCTTCAGTTATATGCGCAAGCATGTATTCACGAGCTCTGAGTCCGCATATCCTTGTAGTTTAGTGAAACACAATTTTTCACAAGTTCAAAATTCAAACGCTTACAATTGTGAACTTGTGGTTTAGTGAAACGGGCCCCTAATAGAAAATCGTAATTTTAAGCGTATTATCAGCATACAAAAAAGTCAAGGTCAATAAAAATGTAGCCCATCAAGCAATGAATTAAAAAAGCTTAATTGCCTCAATTGAATTAGTCCAGGATTGAATCAACTATGATTTATCATAAATTTCTCTGACCAAATGATTCTCTCTGTGTCTTTTCTATCCCAAACGCAAAACACAATTTGTTAAATCATCAACGACTGAATTAAGAATTTTTTTTCTATTTATCTTGCAATGACGAACCCGTGACGTAGGCTCTAGAATCAAATTTCGCTTCAACTTTTTGTTGCAGAATATTAGAGAAAAACTACTGATGATAATAATCAGTGCGAGGATTTTATGACACTAAGAAAATATTTCTTAGTCAAAGTAGATTATGAATATTTAATATTTTCTTTTGTTTTGTCAATAAAATTGTAAATTATTTTACTAGAAAGACATTGAACATTGAGTACTTCACATACTACTTTGATCAAAATATTTTTTTATTGCCATGAAATCCGGGCCCTGATAATAATTAAATACAGATATGAACTTTTTAACGTAATTATTTTTTGTAAGCTTTTGTCTTAATTTAAATGTTATTTGATATTTCTTTTCAATATTGATTTGTATCTTTACATTTATCGTTTGTGAACTTTTGGCTTAAAAATAAAAAATAGACTATAGATCTTTCGCAAAATGGCCATTTTGGATCGCTGATGTTGGTTTGTCAATGGATTTAAACCAATTCTAAACGTTTCATTTCTTTAAACAACTCTTTGCCCATTTGTGCAGGACTTCTAGTTACAATCACACCAGCCTTCTCAAGTGCAGCGATCTTATCACCAGCTCCACCTTTTCCTCCTGAGATAATTGCACCAGCATGCCCCATGCGACGCCCAGGTGGCGCTGAGAGACCAGCAATGAAAGATACAACAGGTTTAGCTTTAGGACCCTAAAAACAAAAACAACAACAAATCATTCATTTAGAAATTTCTTCTTATTCGAACAATATCGATAAATTTGAATTGTTGTTACCGTGTTGTATTGTTTCAGGTATTCAGCAGCATTCTCTTCAGCTACGCCACCAATTTCACCAATTAAAATAATGCCCTTGGAGTCTGGATCGTTAAGGAAGACTTCAAGACAATCAATGAAATCCGTACCGTTGAATGGATCACCACCAATTCCAACGCACAGGGTTTGACCAAGTCCGACTTCGGTGGTTTGATTCACAGCCTCATAGGTTAAGGTGCCAGAGCGAGAAACTACACCAATTTTTCCCCGTTTATGAATATGTCCAGGCATAATACCAATTTTACACTATAACAAAGAGATTATCATTATAATATTTTTTTTATATTTTTTTCTACGCGTCAATCACTTGAAGTGATAAGTAAAGCTGATGTAAGAATAAAGATTTTGATCAAAGTGCAATGTAACTTTGTTATAGAGATTAACTTTACTCTTCATTTAGCATGTATTCACCTGTTCTGGAGCAATGATGCCAGGACAGTTAGGTCCAACCAATCGTGATTTGTTTTGCGTCAACAATGCCTGTTTTACGCGTACCATTTCATGTTGAGGAACACCTTCAGTTATGCACACAATTAACGGTATTTCAGCTTCAAGAGCTTCCATTATTGCCGCAGATGCTCCTGGTGGAGGAACATATATGACAGTGGCGTGAGGGTCAACAGCTTTTTTAGCTTCCGCCACAGTGGCAAAGACGGGCAAGCCTAGATGTTGAGTACCACCTTTTTTAGGAGAAATACCACCAACTACCTTGGTGCCATAATCCAAGGCTTGCTGACTATGAAATGTTCCCTGTTTACCGGTGAATCCTTGGCAGATGACTTTCGATTCTGATGTCAGCTTCAGATTTTTGCGTGTTTGCGCATATTGGGAGTTGTAGCGAACACCGCTGGCCACTCGCTCTGTCAAAATACATAAATTTAAATCATTATTATGGATCACCGAAAAAAAGAAATTACTCATACGCAACCAATTCTATTCAATAATAGAATTCATGCAACATTATTTTTCTAACGTACACCCTTTAATATCATATTAAGAGTTATATAATTTGCACAATACATTCGCGAAGAAAAAAAGCCTTTTACTCGTGTGAAATACATAAGAGACGGTCACAAGCTTTTACTTTTATACTAGTATTTCACATAACAAATTATCTTTAAATGATAAGTTTCTGCTGATTTGGCACTTACCGCAAACTTTTAATAAAACATTTCTCGAAAAAGACATTATGCGAATTACCCTTTGAAAAAGGTAGTAAAATGGAAATTATAAATTAAAAATATATGTTTAGTTATGTATTTCGTTTAATGCTCGAGAAGGTCAACGCAATGCGAAAGTTATCGCACGCTGAGAAATATATGACAATCGCTTTACCTTGCCTGACTGTTCTACTTGCTGACTTTGACAGCTGATTACTCTCAGCTTAATATAGCCTTCATGAAGAGCGCTAACTGTCAATTGAAGCGCTATTTGCACATCGATTGGCTTTACTTATATTCAATTATCGATAACATATAACTTATCAAACAGCTGATGGCAATATGGATATATTTTTATTTTAATAATTAAGCTATTAACCCTGATTAGCCATTCAGTTCAGTTCTTTTCATTTCTCTACAACTTCGATCAGCTGTTATCTGTTGATTTTTGGTTTTGGCTGAAGAGAACGAAGAGAACGGCGACAGCTGATCATGTGTTAAATGAAAAACTGCACAAAAGTAATTTTAATCATATAAAAGCATTCAAAAATAAGTTCATTTTTTTACAAATCAAATCGTTGAAATTCATTATAGAATATGTTCAACAATAATTAGTCGCCATCATTGTATGAGAATCAAAGAGAATGGCTAATTGCACAAATAAGCCAAAGAAAACTGAAAGGGAAGAATATGAAAGGAAAAGAACTGAACTGAATGGCTAATCAGGCTTTTAAGCTAATTAAGCACTAAACTAATTTCATAATTTAACTCAAATCAGAATTCTAACAACTATAACTGTTAAAATTATAGAAAACACACTATAGAAGCCAATTGCTCATAAAAATCAGCTTAACGTTTGGTCTGACGATGCCCATGACATATGATATCACTGAAAATTTGAGATTAGAAGAAGTATTTTAAAAAATTTGGTACTTCAATCTAATAAATCTATTATTTTGATTAGTTCGTATAACTTGTGTGAATGTTTCTAAGATATTTTAAATTTTATTCTTATTATATTTATATATCATATATGGTAGCCCTATAAATGTGTAACTAGTTTTTCGGTGAAATGAGATCAGCTCTTTTTTTCCTTATTTTTTTCATGAACGCTAAAATTCAAAAATATATATAACTTGAAAATTAATTGTTTACAAGACTTTTATAAGAACCATATGAAGTCAGCTGTTTGATGCAAAAAACAGAAATATACTGTATAACTAATGTGGCCTTTAGAGTATCAAAGAGCGATAAACGTAAAGCGCTCATCTTTGGTAGTGAGAGCAGTGGCGTTTTTTATGGGAATGCAAACAAAATAAATGTTAATATATTTTTTATACAACGTTAAAAAATGGCAACAGCGTTGGACTCGTACGTAAACCATACAGTTTCAATAATAACAGCAGACGGTAGAAATTTCATTGGGACTTTCAAAGGATATGACCAGACAATTAACGTAATATTAGATGAATCGCACGAGCGTGTGTATTCACCAAATGCCGGCGTGGAACAAGTTGTGCTGGGATTGCATGTCATTCGTGGAGATAATATTGCTGTCATTGGGCTGATAGATGAAGCGTTAGATTCTCGTCTGGATCTAGGCAATATAAGAGGTCAAGCGCTGGGACCGGTCTTGCACTAACGTGTACAAATGCACATGGATAAATTATTTTAATAATATTGTTATTTCAATCATAGACTCATCATATACATCCGTGCATTCTAATGTAAGTAGATCAAACAAAACGTGCATAAATTGTTAAAATATACACTATTGTGAATTTCATATTAACATATTGAATACATGAATGGATGTCCAACTTCTAATAATAATTTTTTTAAGCTTATAATAAATAATCAATTGATTTTAAAATAAAATTGAATTGCATTGAATTAATTTTCATGCAAAACAAAGTTATAAACAACCGTTTCATTAAGCAGCAGACTTACAACAGCAAGTAAGTAGATACATATAGTAAATAATAAGCACTCTTAATTTATTCATATTTGTTATTAGGAGAAAGCTGATTCAAGGGAATCTGGAAATATGGCAATTTATCTCCAAATCGTGTGGTTATTTTACTATACTGCAAGATCGGCGGATAAATATGATTCCTAACCGGGCGTTAAAAAAATAATGTAAATAATTATTTCTGTGTTTTTTGAACCTTAAAAAGAAACTTTGGAAAGTTTTCTGAACGTTAAAAAGGGTGGAATAGCAATCGAATCAAATAAAGATTTCGATCAATTTTCATTTTCAATTATTATTTTGTGATGATAAAATACTAAAGAATTAAAAAGAATAAAATCCCATCTAAAAAAAAGCAAGTTAATTTTATGGCGATTTTCCGGAGAAATAACTGTGAAGTACATCTCACTCTTAACTCTATAAATTTAAAAATTTAATTTCGAACCTTTTATGGATATTTATTGTAAAAGGTTGCTTTAAAAGCAGGAAATTCTTTAATTATAAATGAGTAAATTATCACATATGTGTTTCCGATGTTAATTCGTTATCCATCATATTTTTTATCCGGTACATCTCTAATTGCAACGTTCTTTAATGTTAGTCGTTCGATAACAACAGATGTATCGATCATTATAACCTAAAGGTTGGTATCTTCCCTTCCAGTTCTCTTTGGCTTATTTGTGCGATTAGCCATTCTCTTTGATTCTCATACAATGATGGCCACTAATTATTGTTGAACATTTTCTATAATGAATTTCAACGATTTGATTTGTAAAAAAAATGAACTTATTTTTGATTTTTATAAGATTAAAATTACTTATGTGCAGTTTTTCAGTTAAAACATGATCAGCTGTCGCCGTTCTCTTCAGCCAAAATCAAAAATCAACAGATAGCAGCTGAACGAAGTTGAAAAGAACTGAAATGAAAAGAATGGCTAATCGTTTGTTAGAAAAGCTATAAACCTGATCGTATCAGCTGTTAGATGAAGAGATATGAAAAGAACTGAACTGAACTGAATGGCTAATCAGGCTTTTATCGCACGTATGAGATTAGAAGGGGCTGAAATATCATATGGGATCTCGATAAGTGCGACACCGCAAATAGAGTTATCGTTTTCATTTATTTTTATTGAATATGAAAGAGTGAAATAGCGAATTCAATAGGTACTCATTTTAAATTGAATTTATGTTAAAAATATAATTTAGTTTCTTCAGTTTAATTTAGAAAAAGGAAGTGAAATTTAAAAAAAAAATAATACATCATACACTTGCGGTTGAACTCTATTATTTATGTTGAGTATTCTTTGATGAAAATATTCATTTACGTATTGCTTTCCTGCTTGGTTGATTCACTATCACTGATAAAGATTATTGAGTGTGCGTGAAATTTAGTCTGAATATTATCCAAATACATATAGAGAAAATTTAAAAATCAGTCTAGCCAAACCTGATCGGCAGGCGACAGAACTCATATGGAAAATAACAGTGCATTCGTTGTTATTCTCTGAAGTTTTATTGTAAATTCGAAATTTCCTATTTCTAAAACCGATTGTGTTTGTAAATTTTCATTTTTGTTATCGTTGTTGTTGTGTTTTTGATAACAACATCAATATATAAGTAGATATAAAAAAATAAAGATGAAATCTTGTTTACATTCATACATAAATAAAGTGCTGTGCAATCTCTACCAAAGCTGAATGTGTTAGTCAATTTGGAAGAACATAAATTGAGTGAATCAAAATAGCTATATACATACAAAAATAATACTAAGTCGCTAAACCTAAAAAGAAATGTCGTCTGCTTCAAAATTCAATAATAATTGTCGAACGCCCACGCAAGTGTCGAACGATGCGTTGTCCGATAATTTGGACACTTATACACCAGATCTATCAGAACAGCTATTGTTGCCATTGACACCATCATCATTGGATACACACACGATCGATCGTCTCGATACAACAACATCGTTGGAGGCTGAAGGCGAATACGATTTACATAAACAGGTGCTACCTCTATGAAAGATGTTCCTATAAGTACCTACACCTACCTATAGTCTCATCATTAAAAAGCTTTTCGTCCTCTTATTATGAATTGCTTGTATCGATTTCATATCATTTCATATTACCTACATATTATCTGTTTACAGATCTAACTCATAATAACTATTGAAACGAACATCATACCATCAATTCCAACTCATAAATATTACTACCACCAACATCTACTACATATGACTGTGAGGTAATGAGAAGTTTTATTTTCACTCAATAACCACATGTTTTCCAAGAGCAGGAAAGTTTGTAATTCACGTTTTTAGGGGACCTAGGTATTTGTATTCCTGCTCAAAAAGAAACCTATCTAGAAAGTATTCATCTGGATGTTGACAATAAGACATACATATTAACCCAAGTAGAAATCTTCTTAAAAGAGAAATGAAAGAGTAAGAACATTGATCAATATTTTACAGTTTTTTCCGGTTTTTATATGAGTTTTTAGTATATACCTAGACGGATTAAGGCAGTTAAGAGGGTCATGACCGATCAATTTTTTAAATCATTATCTTATAGAACGTTCGATCTATTATTATAATATGGGTCAATACCGAAACAACATATTGGAATAACGACATAAAAACAATTGATAAAATTTAAATAGAATCTAAGTAATGTAAAATTAACAAGAAATTTCTGTTCAATCATTCGAGCACCTTGAACCTAAGTAATTTTTTTGACCAAATACCTAACCCGAAACAAAATATTGGTTGATAAAAATTATTCGACCTGTTACCGACACTGAGAACTTAATTCGTTATATTTAAAAATATAATTAAAAAATTTAGACAATATAATCTAAAATAAGCAAGAATATTTAGAACAAAAGTTCGAATATCTCATAAACTGAACTAAATACAATATTCAGTCATAAATAGTCAAACCAGAAATCGAATCGAAACATAGTGTTTCAACGGGCACCATAAAATTGTGACAAAGAACGTTTTCAAAACTTGATTTTAATTGAGAAATTGAAAAAAGGCCAACTTAATCTCAAAGCTCTAATTATTTGTTTTTAATGTATGCAACTAACTAAAGTATTTCAGTTGGGGGTTAAACATAAACTAAATGTTCAAATTACATGTTCATTACATTTAAAATGCGTCGCTGATCCCAAGTTCTACTGGGACATCATGACTTTTATTAAATATTTTTAAGTTTATTTTTGTTCAAACATTCATATATATAATATAGCCTTCATATGTAGGTACAGAAAAATATGAACCTATACAATGTATAGATTTATGTCATGACTATTATTTATGATTATACAATAAAATTCAGATTTTGTAAATTATGTATGTAGCAAAATTTTAGCTAAATAATTAAATTAGCTAGAAAAATATAAGACATTTGTTTATACTATTTATTTGTGAATATATAATAATATATCATGTTGGAGTTTGATATTTTTTAAAGCCGCTGAATAATTTGACAAATGTGGAACTTGATGATGAAAGTCTGGCTAGATATCGCTGTTATTATGAACGCTGTAATCGCAGTTACAGCACCCTGGGTAATTTACGCACACACCTAAAAACCCACAAAGGTATGTCTTCTAATAAATACCTACGTATGTATTTCGCAAAATCAATTTTATATTAATCTTCTTTCTATTTTGCTTAGGTGAATATAGTTTCAAATGTAATGTAGAAGGTTGTGGTAAAGCATTTTTAACATCCTATAGCCTTAAGATACACATACGTGTCCATACAAAAATAAAACCCTATCAGTGCAATGCGGGTGGATGTGACAAGGCATTTAATACACGATATAGGTATTTAATATTATATTTTCATTTTTAAAGCTAAACTTCATTATAGGGGAACAATTCACAATCAATGTGAATAAGCTTATTTATTCTAAAAGATTGTTTCATATTTAAGGAAATGTCCTTTTAAGGGACTTTCATTATTTAAAATCTATTCATTAAAGGAAATGCCCTTTTGGGTTGTTTTCTTAGTTAAAAGTAGTGATTCTTATAACTCAAAGATAAAGTAATTGAAAAAATACCCTTCTGAGTGATTCTCATTTTGATGTACTTATAAAATATTTTGATCAAAGGAGATTATTAATAAACTTTTTACTAGAAACTCATTGAATAAACACTTTAAAATTTCACATACTACTGTTCATCAAAATCCGAGCCCTGCTGAAAATTTTTATTTTTTCAAGTTATTTATACTTTTTTATATTTACAGATTGCAAGCCCATGCGCGTTTGCATAGCGGTGAAACTTTCGATTGCGCTGAATGTTTAAAATGCTTCACAACATTAAGTGACCTAAAAAAACACATGCGCACGCATACCCAAGAGCGACCCTATAAGTGCACGGAGGATACTTGCGGCAAAGCCTTTATGGCATCTCATCATTTAAAAGCGCACATACGCACGCATACTGGTGAACGTCCATATTCATGCGAAGAATCAAGTTGTGATAAATCTTTCAGCACCTCACATAGTTTGAAATCGCATAAAAAAACTCACCAACGTTTGCCGAGAATCCGTCGACAAAAGCGTGCAAATATTAAAAATAAAAGAATAAATTCCAATGAACAGAAACCCATCAAATCGGAAGCTGAGAAAAATAACTTTATTGCTGATGAGCCAAACATTTACGAACTTCTAGGTGCATTCGATGAAGATAATGCAGTTTCAATAAAAAAAAAACAACTTTCACCCTTACCCAGTATGGCCACTTTACCCACCGTACAAATGATATCTGAAGAGCAAATGCCAACACTTTGGATAGACGTGCCATCAATGCCCATGTCGCAAATCAATGCAACCAGCATTGAACCCACCTTACTGACTGATGCTACATATTTCGAGATGCCGAATAGCTACGAAAGTAACGGCGCTGCTTGCGTAATAAAAGAAGCGAATGTATGTGAACCCTTTGTGCCCACTACGCTGACACCTACAACTCCAGTCAATAAACTCACAAGCAGCATATTATCAGACGAGCCGATGCAAGATACCATTGAAGAGCTTTTGAAAGATGTTGAACATGAAGGTACGGATATGGACACTGAATCATTGTTGAATGAAATTCTATTAACTATAAATGGTACTGAAGATTTCGAACAAAACAATAACGATGATAATAACAACAACATTAATAATAATGTACAATTAAATAGTCAAGCTGCAAGCATAAAACCCACTTTAAAGCAAATAACTGCAGATGCTGGCATATGTAGTTGTAACAATTGCAAATGTGATTCAACAAGCAGCTGCAATGGGAATGGAAATGAAAGCCATTTTAATAAACACAAAAATGTCAATAAAGAAATGATTGAGAAACAAAGAAGTGAAATAAATCAAAATGTAGGCGATGTGGCTGCATTATTACAAAATCTTGCAGCTATGGATATGAGTCAGGAACAACAAAGAGCTGCCGATACTACTGCAAATGTTGTTGGTTGTTGTGGTGACAATATAAGCGCTAATACTGGTTGCTGTAAAGAACGGCAAGCAGCAATTCCACAGACGATGAGGGAAGTCAAATCAAGTCAAACGACTTGCGGTTCAGTTTCTTGCACTTGTAAAAGTCCTCAAGAAGGGGTGGCGAAAGGATGTTGTGTCGTTATATGTATCAAAACACTGCAAGCATTGCGGAAAGTCTTGAAACGTCGTAATTTAAATCTCATGTTGTCGCCTCAATTGCAATCCACAACCACCACTGCAAATGGGGGAGCTCTGACTAAATCTATTGAAATTGGGCCAAATATTTTATAAGATAAAATTTTTTTTGTTTTGTTTTCTTCTCTATGTGTTTGTTGATAAAACTTCTATTTTGTATAATCATATCAATTGTAAGGCAATAATTACGTTTTTTAATGAAAAAAGAAAGAAAACATGAACAAAATTGCTGTCTTTTCAATTTTTAATTAAATGAATTTTTTGGGTTATTGCCAATTTCTATTGATGTCTTTTGTGAGATATTTGCATTAATTGATTGAATGAAATTATCTTCAATTCAGTTGCAAAACGATATACCTACGAGAAACTTAAGCCAACAACTGTGATAAAATTAAAAATTGCACATAAAAAATTACTGAATACGCCAGCAGCGAAATAAAATCTGCGATATTTTTATTATGTCATTTTGTGGTTACATAATAAATAATTGAGTATCGATTTCATTTACACTTTTCTGCACTCGTCATGGATGCAACTGAGGAAATCATGACGTCTACATTTTATTTTTTGTTCAATTATGTAACATTTTTGGGTCTGGCGTATGCCTCACGATTCCTCATTCATGATCTATTTCATGGACATGAAAACGAAGATCCACTACAGAATCGCCCAGTGGTTTCCAAGTTGGCGACAGCAGCTTCCGAACTTCTCAATGATGTAACCGTTACAAAAGAAAATCAATTGAATGGGGACGAGGGCACAAAAAACAATCAAATGGAAAAAGAACGTCTAGAAATGGAAAGAATAGCAGAGGTGGAAAAGTTGAAAATATTACAAAAAAAAGAAGAAGAAATTCGATTAAAATTAAAGAAGGAGAAGGAAGAAAAAATTATTCAAGAAGAAGCTGAAAGACAGGAACAACTAAGAAGAGATCAGTTAAGAGTTGAAGAGGAAGAAGCTGAAAGACAGGAGCAATTAAGAAAAGATCAGTTAAGAGTTGAAGCAGAAGAAGCTCAAAAACAGGAACANAAGAAGCTGAAAGACAGGAGCAATTAAGAAAAGATCAGTTAAGAGTTGAAGCAGAAGAACCTCAAAAACAGGAACAATTAAAAAGAGAACAAGATGAAAAACAATTAGAACAGGAACATGAAGTATTCAGGCAGAAGCTAGAGCAAGAAGACAGCCTACGTAGTATGCAAGAAGTAAGTCAAGCACTGCTTGAGCAAGAAAGAACCGAAGGTTCGAAAAAGTTAGATCAACTCCCTGATGATGAAAGACAGACTGATGTATTTTTCTTGGAAAAAGAGTATGAAGAGGCAGAACGACTAAAGCAGATCCAATTTAATGAAAAAGAACAGGCTGACGATGTATTCCTTTTGGAGAAGGAACATGAAGAGGCAGAGAGAATAAGGGAGTTATTACAACCCGAAGAAAATATGATCTCACCATCAAGTAATAGTACTCCGCAGACTGAATTATTTGCTGACGAAAGAGCACAGCCTAATGTATTTTTCTTGGAAAAAGAGTATGAAGAGGCAGAACGACTAAAGCAGATCCAATTTAATGAAAAAGAACAGGCTGACGATGTATTCCTTTTGGAGAAGGAACATGAAGAGGCAGAGAGAATAAGGGAGTTATTACAACCCGAAGAAAATATGATCTCACCATCAAGTAATAGTACTCCGCAGACTGAATTATTTGCTGACGAAAGAGCACAGCCTAATGTATTTTTCTTGGAAAAAGAGTATGAAGAGGCAGAACGACTAAAGCAGATCCAATTTAATGAAAAAGAACAGGCTGACGATGTATTCCTTTTGGAGAAGGAACATGAAGAGGCAGAGAGAATAAGGGAGTTATTACAACCCGAAGAAAATATGATCTCACCATCAAGTAATAGTACTCCGCAGACTGAATTATTTGCTGACGAAAGAGCACAGCCTAATGTATTTTTCTTGGAAAGGGAGTATGAAGTGGCTCATCGGCTAAATGAGATGCAATTTGACGAAACAAAACAGACTGATATTTTTCTCTTAGAGAATGAATATGAAGAGGCAGAGTTAATGAAGGATGAAAATGCTCATTTACCGTATGATGGTTACAGTCCACACGAGGAACTCATTAAAAAAACGGTATTTATTTGAGAGATGAGATCAGGAGTTCGATAGCTTTATAGATTTATCAAACAAACATTAAAAAAACAGTAATAAAAAAAATTACATAGTTCACTTCCATGATTCAAAACGTGTTGATATCTCTTATTTAAACTAATATAGAAAATTAAACTTTGGCTATTTTTATTTTATTTTAGCACTCAAAATTGTCAGAATCTTCAATACTTAAAAGTAGTCCAGAATTTGAAAACATGAATAGTATTAACGAACAAAGTGGAAGCTCTTTTGAAATCATAGTGTCTCCTTGCGAAGATGCAGAATCGACAACAGCTCCAAGATCTTCAAAAGAACAGACAGCAGTCAAAAACGAGAAATGGCGTGACCAATATGGGCTTTTAATGGAAGGAATTAGCGATTTTTATGATTTCCAAGCTTCAACAAACCCATCGCGTTCAAGACAGAACTCTCGCCAATCTTCTCCAGCAACTACAGTGGAAACTGCTAAAGATGGTTCTCGTGTTTTGTCACCTGCAGAAATGAGTGAGATGCGTCAATTGGTGAACTTTCTTCGGGTAGAACGTCATTCAGAGAATGAGAAAACCTCAACAGAAGATAGTGCTCAGAGTTCTTCTATCAAAACTCAACCTGGTAGCCGGTCGCGTTCACGTTCGCCCTTACCAACTCCAGACAATTTAAAGAGAGGTCTCGAAAATCGCCGTGCCAAAATGGTACAGCAAAATGAAATGGTTTTTCAAAAACTCGGAGTAAAAACTGATGACTCTACTCATCAAAATGATATTAGCCAAAGTGATTTTAATTCATAAAGAGGGAAAAGTGAAGTTAAAAATAAAAAGAGTTGCGGAATATAATATGAAAAATGATTAGAACAATGGCCATAAGCAATAGAAATTCTTTTAGAAAAAATATATTTTTCATATCGAATCATATAGCTGACTAATCAAACGTCTGTTTGGCGGTATTTCTTAGCTTATAAGAGCCAAGTCAGACTATAAACAAAAATAATACAACAGATACTTAAAACCACTTCAAATACTAGATATATGTATATAGTATATATATCAATTTTTTTGTAAGTATTTTCAGTTTAAGTCATATTTTTTATCTTAATGTATTTATTTTTAATACAAAATGAATAAATAATTTTTGGAGAGAAATAAATCATGTTGTTAAACCGACATCTTGGGGAAACCGAAATCCCAAAATTCTCAAAAGTGTTCGGTATTTTTAATGGAATAAATTTAATGTGAGTTGGTGCCGAATATTTTTTCAAATTGAGAACAGGTAGTTCAGCAAAAAATATTGACAATGGAAAGTCAAAGTACGTCGAGAGTTGCGATTCTTTGCCAGATAACCGAATAGTTAATTTTCCTAATAATCGAATGTCCGGGAATTTCCTTTAACCGCTTCCTTGAGAGGTATGAAATGAAATGATGTTAAAACATTCTTTTGAATCGAAAAGTCTATTGTGAGATCAGAAAACGGTTTAAGAAAATGTTTTAAGATTTTTCAATCAAAAATTAATAACAAAATACGATTTTAAATAATCAGTAATATAGTATTGACCTTATTTTTATAATGCAATAGGTGCTCGAATGAGTCGAACCACCCTTGAATAAATCGGGGGGGTCGAAAAGACTGTTTTTGTTATTATATAGTAGTCAATAGCAACGGACAGAGCACACATGTAGTACCATTCATATAAATTTTTAAGAACCTTGGCTAGGAAAAAAAATATATATATATTCCATAAAATGTCAAAAAATAATAAATGGCTTCAATTAGCGGTGGAAGATAATGTACCAAAATTGCATACTTTACCAAGACGTATGACCTTGTGTGAGTTAACCAACGATAACTATACCTGCCTTGTCGTAGTCGACATGACAAGAGATATTGTGCCAAATACTAGCCTAAAAGTATTTCGAGGTACAAAACTTGTGTATGAGCGCCCTTTGTTGGGAGTGCCCACTGCAATAAGCAGCCTTTATACGGATTATGCTAAAGCTCGTACTCCTGGTAGAAATTAAAATGCTTTGCTTTGATTTTTTTATTAATGATTTACATTTTTCCAGTTATTGCTACATCAATCGGATCTGAAGTGTTATTTTTTCGAAATCTTAAGCCTTACTTCAAATACACACTGCCAGAGCTGGAAGTGCAAGAACGAGAACAAGAATTATGGCGTCAACTGCCGCTCGTGCAATGCCAAAAACAGGCGGAACTCATTGAACAGTTAAAACAGTTAGACCTGTCTCGCCTCACCCCAAAATCTCAACGCCTTTTGCAAATCCAAGAAAAAAATCTTAGAGAGGTGCTTGCTACATTCTGCTTTACTTATTTTGTATTGTTTATAATTTATTGTTGTATCTGTTTCAAGGATTTCATAAGGAAACATGCTGATTTTAGTGTGGAACGACGAGGAAATATTGTGGCTATGTGTAAATTAGATCGCGTTTCAAGTAACGAACAAATCCCACCCTCTCATTTAGTGCTTGCTGTTGATAATGGGGACATACTAGTGCTGGAAACACAAGGATTCGCCGTTGTACACAAAGCCAAAATGTGCTCCTACGAAACAACTCCTAGCTTGCTATGTGTGCATGGCACTTATGAGACCCATTTCTATATGGTAATAGCATCAAAATACGGCTCTATATATTTACTGCGTAAATCGGCACCCGAAGGTCAAGAAATATGCAAATTACCTGAACCTGCCTGTGATATGTTACTCTTACCTGTTGATCAAACCATCATGGTAACTAGTATGTCCAAGCGACTTATGTGCTACTCGAAAAAGGGCAAACAACTGTTCTGCATCAATCTACCAGCCCGACCACTTTGTATGATACCAATCGCTCTTATGTACTTGGGTTTGAGTTTAACTTGCATTGCTCTGGAAGGGGGCAAAGTTCAGTTCTATATGCAGCGTAATCTAGTAGATGAGTTCAGTGTAAGTGATTCCGTTATAAGCTTGTGTTTTGGATGCTTGGGTCTAGAGGAGCATGTGTTGACATTGGTCACAACTCAAGGGAACGTTATATTCAAAGTATTGAAAAGACAAGCCAATTTTGATGCATTCGAAAGGAAAGTAGCCTTAAGTTATGAGGACCAATATAAACAAAATACAGTATTGGATAAAACAAAGAAGAACTCCATATTTGTTGAACAAGCAAATAGGGAAAAACAATGTGCTAAATGTAAGCTTCTTTTAGAAAGCCTGTTAGTCCTTTTTTTTAAATCTGTTATTTTTTTCAAGCTACATATAGTGCCTTTCAAGCCGGATTATGGCGACTTCGTCATCTGGCTGCCAGTAATATGGTTTCTGTTATAAAATCCAACGAAAGTTCCATTTCTACCAGTTTCAATCATGCATCTATGAAACTTACTGTAGAAGTATGCGGCTTGGGACAGGAAGTTCGTCTCTATTTGCTAATTCACAATATGTCTTTAGAGAAAATCAGCAGAAACATGATGATTGTTATACATGCGGATCGTGAATTGTTTAGCATACAGAATTCTATCATAAATGTAATATTTATTGAAATCGAATTTATTCCCCTTTTTATATTGATTTTATTTAAAGTTGCCTGTTATTATGCCACAAACCTCACTGCAAATAGATTTTGAAGTTACCCTTAAAGTTGATGCTCTAACAAAACTTCCTCCGTCTACACTGATGGTAGAAAATTCCGAAATACGAATAATGCTCATAGTCAGTGGGCTGACTAAACCACTCGTAGCTGCCACCGTAACAGTACTTCAAATGGACTCAAAAGCTTGATGAAATTAGAAATATTCACACAGTTTCATTGTAAATACAAAAAATAAATAAAAAAATAAGAAAAGAATATAGTTTTTGAAAGTGTTACTTCGAAATTCAAGAACGATCGTCCTCCGCTTTCTGCAAGATTTTGTCATTATTGTAGATTTCTCGGCTTTCAATATCTTTTAAAAAGATTTTTTTGTAGAAAAGTGATGAATATATAACAATTATAAGGTGTATCCGCCTGATTTTCCACTATGTTTAAGACCCATCGGCAAGCTATATTAACCGGACGAATGTTAATCATACTCTATTTGAAGATTTTGCTTTTGATTTCTTTGTATAACTTATACTTTCATTTAAAGTTTCTATTATTTTTTTAAATAACTTGGAGTTTTTCGAAACTTTTAAAAAATTTATAATCATTACAGGTCGAATATGAGCTGCAATCTTTGCAAAATGGTCCATCAAGAGGGATGTTGTAAATAATATGGATATATTGAAGTTAAATCCAGAAAATTACATTTTATTTTCAAACAATCAAATATAACCCTCATGATAGGAAGTAGCACCAAACAGAATTTTAATAATTCCTTGGACGGAATATATGTATGGTATGGCACTGGGTGCAATCAGCCATGCTACTTTCAATGGAAAAATTTATTTCATAGAGAGATTTGTTAAGACTGCTTTATTTATTAGCACATAATTGAGCCAAATCCTGGTTTAAAAAGGATAATTCGAATAAATGATAATGCTTTCTAATACGAATGCACAAAATAAATGTTGTAAAAATATGTATGTAATATGTATAAATAATAAAAATATATTACTTTTAAACATATTCATAAAAAATTATGCTCATTTATACAAATGTGTGCATCTAACTTCATATACATAGTATATGGGTGTGTAAATATGTATATATATTTTTTAATTGGATTTACTTTAGAAGTTTAACTCTAACTCAATCATTATTGCTCTTTATAGGCTTCATGCTTAATCTATACCAGCTTTATCACAAGAGTTAACGTCCACTCTGTCCGCAATTTTTTCATTTTCATTGGCTTCACAAATATTATCTTCTGCACCATTTATTGACAGAGTTTCGCTTAAAGACGAATGTTCGGGAAAATCTGATGTAAGTTTTTTATTCTTCAAATTACTTGGCTTGTCTTCATCATGATTGATATTCATAAGAGTCTCATTCATATGATGATAATGTGGTTTGTGTGAAGTTCCGGGCCGTGAGTAATCCAAATGATCATATTCATCTTGAGTAAACAAAGGTATAGAAACCAATTTGTTTTAATTCTTATATATAGTATAATTATTACCTGGATCCTTTTGGTATCCTTCTTTTTGTTTAATTTCATCATAAACATGTTCTTCCCTCAAAGGATCTTCTATAGAATTATAGACATTTGGATTTGTGGAGTCAGCATTCAGGTTCTTAACCAGAGTATTGTTGTAGTCCAAAGCATATAAACCTTTGAAAAAAGTAACAATGATTAGATAAACTTCATGTACGGCAGGATGGATACTTACCACTGCTACTGGCATTCGAATTGTCGGCATAAACGTCGTTACGGTCCAAATTATTCATTTTCGGGCGCCCATTATTTAATAAACGTGATTCACAGCCTGGCAACCCATAAACAGGGTTGTCGAAATTGAATCGATCTGTTAAATTGTGAGTATTCGTTTCACTGAAATATTGTACGTGTTCAATTTCAGTTTTGAGATTGGATACACGACGCCGATAATAAAATATGACGGCGATGACTATGCTCACGAATAATATAGCAATGCAAATGCCCCAGACGAGTCCAGCACGACTTGTACCTGGAAAAAAAATGTAAATAAATATAAAATCGGAAATTTCCGGAGCTGGGCATAATGCACTAAAATTCTAGTGAAACTAACTTTCCACTATCACTAATTGATTAGTGGTAATGCAAAATTTCATTTCATTTCATAGTGATTAAAATTTAGTGATAATGCAATTGCAGTTTGCATTACCATTAAAATTTAGTGCTAGTTAAAATTCAATTTGCATTACGATTAAAATTTAGTGGTAATGGAAATTTTAGT
>JXHJ01001584.1:4835-15010 GCA_001014935.1 Liriomyza trifolii | reverse complement strand
AAAATGAAGATGATGTTATAAATGTTTGAGGTCATTGATCTCCTGAATTTTCAATATCATTTTTCTCGAATTTATTTTAAATAATTTTTAAATTCATTTTATCTACTTTCAGACCTGTCTGCGCACATCTGCTCAAACACTAAGGTTTGTACTGTACTGTTATAATTATTTATAGTATTTAAATTGTAGCCATTTAAGTAATAGAATCATTACTTTTCAAGATATAATTTTAATCAATTTAATGTGATGTTATAGCTTTTAACAAAATTACTAGAAATGAGTATTGTATTCGATAATTAACCACCCGGGAATAAGAGTCTATCCGTTCACATCTGAAGAGAACCAGATNTGAAGTCACTTAACTACATACATATGTATGTATGTACATAAGATAAAATTCTTTAAATTAANTTGCAGTATTGTCAATATAACTACATACATATGTATGTATGTACATAAGATAAAATTCTTTAAATTAAGTTTTTTTTTTCAAATTTGTAGCATATGATATGTTTGGTAGTAGTAAAGTTAAAAATACATACTTGAATCTTTATTTAGTTCTGTATGCAGAAAAATGCAACAAATTTTGAAAGGATGCCAAACGAAGTAAGTTGTGGCAAGACTTTCTGGTTTCTACATTCATCTCTACATCAGGAGAATACATGTATTTGTGCTTTGTGTAAATTTTTGTTTATATTATGATTGTAAAGTGGTAACCACGAAGAACATAATTTTGCATCAACAGTTTCTCTAAATAACAGAAAAGTTGAACATTTTTAAGCATTCTTTTGGCATAACAACACTCAGTGTTGGCATGAGAATTCAATTTTTTTCTGTGTTTTCAAGTAAAATTTATTTGTTAGCTTTTTCATTGGAAATAGAAAAAAAAGNTGTTAGCTTTTTCATTGGAAATACAAAAAAAAGTGCACAAAAAATGCACAATTCTAAATAGTCAGATTCAAGAGTTTGCAAGCACTTGAATAAATTGCCATTAATTATATAAGGCAATAAGTCATTCTTATCAACAGCCAATATCCTTAAATTCCCTCTACTGATATGTATATCTTGCATTCATAATATTTTAATTCAAATAATGGTGCAATAACCCCCTCTTGATGCATTCAGCCACAGTTGTTAATTTAAAACCACAAACATTTTGCAGTCAGGTTGGACTAAATATCAGTATAATCATCAGGGCTGTTTGCTTTTGTTGAGTGACAATATTATACATAAATATGTATGTGTTTGTAAAATGTGGTTATGCATGAAAAACCGCCAACACTTGCAACAGATTTACATTGATGGTTTAATTGAATAAGAGAACACTGTTGGGTTATATTAATAGAATATTTACATATTTATTTTCAGCCACTAAAGTTATGGTAAAATATTAAACCTGCTACAACTATTTCTATATCTCTCAGATGCATAACGACAGAAATTTTTAGTCTTAAATTGTTGATTTATTTTATTTTATGGCCTGTATTTGAGTTTGTTCTCAAAATCTTCCTAATTGAATTTATACCGCTTTTGTCCAATTTGTTGGACACCATTAGTTTGATAAACTGCATATATTCAACAGGGTTCAAAGTATTCGTTACAACTCGTTTAGGCTTAGATGTACTCTTAATATCTTTGGTTAGACGTCTTCCTTTTTCCAATCCCTGTTTTATATATTGGATCTTCTTGTGTCTTGGTATTTTTTTCCATTTATCAATTGCAATTGTCCCAATGTCTGTTTTAGAAAAATCACATTTTTCTCGTAACAAATTCAAGTATCCTTTTTTAAATGTTAATTCCATTTTACTTTCACATGAATTGAGTTGAGACTTTGAAGGTACATTCTCAGGCATATCAGCAGACAAATTTATATCACTCAATTGCTTTATGATTTGAGACGGCATTATGAAAACTCTTGTATTTAATAATAACAATAATAATAATAAATAAAATGATAAACAACAAAGTAAAGATTTATATGAACTAACTTTCTAAATTGCTTGACTATTAAAACTTTTCTGATAAACTGTTCATATTTTTGAATTAAAATTTTTTCATTTTATCAAAGTGTACTCTACTTTAAAGAAAATATCGAAAAGCTATGTGTTTATATGTGCATATGACCATGCCTTAATTATGCGTTAATACAAACAAATGTACATATTCACGTTTGCACATTGTTGATTGCTGACTTACCATGTGGAAATGAAAATGGGAACTCGAATGCTGATTGCAACATTAAAAGTCGTTATTAGAGTCAAAAATTATTAAAGTGTGCCTCGCATGCTTAAACTGATGTATGTATGGATGTGTGTATGCATTTGCAAATTGTTTTTCCCATCGCAGCATTTTTATAAATAAAAAATTATTTTGGTATTCAGTGAGTATGGTCTATTAATGTTCTACTGTTTATAGAATAGAAATTACCATAACTCACAAATGAGCTCAAATCTGCTAACCACACGAAAATCAAATCAACAAATGAAACACAAATTCGTTCATCTGCATTTAGTTTAAACATGCATACAAATTTGACGAACATAATTGAAAATCGAATTCAGCTGTACATTTTTTGAGAAAAAAAAGTAAGAAATTTTAGCTTTGAATTTCTGTCACTATTTCAGATAAAAAAAACACTTTATTTTGAAACTATTGTTCATTTTGGTGTCTGAACCAAAAAATGTTGGTACTTAAGTGGTTAAAATAATGTGGGAAAAATACACTGAAATCATAATGTGTCAAGCAGAATAAATAAAATTGATAAATGTCCTCATTGAAAATGTTTGAGGTTATACATTAAGCACTTGCTGAGAATTTCAAAATTTCGTAGAAAATAAAACGCTTATGTGAGCCATTTACTTTATTCTCAAAAGAAACAATCAGCAAATCTGTTGGTTGAGGTTTCTTTATGTACTGTTAACAACTATTTTATCTGCAGTTTCGTAAATCATTTGCTATTTTAAAGATACTATAGTAACCATTGGAAGCATATTGCACCAATTTCAATGTTGATAGCTGTTCGATATCAACTCGTGTCGGTTTTTCATCTTTCTTTTTTAATGCTGTTTCAAAGAGTTTCAGCTTGTTTATATAGCTTATAGTACAAACGGCGGGGAACCATGTGAAAATTTCATCTGTTTTTTATAGCGAACAAGACATACAATTTCGGCCATAGTTTTTTTCAACATTTAAATAAGAAAAAATAGATGCCAAGAAAGATTTTTATTGCATCATGCAGTTTTTCTAATCATGCAATAAAAATTGTTTAGAGCAAAAACGCTTAAAAAATGGTCGAAATTGGTCAAAAACTATATCATTTAAAAAGAGTTTGAAACTATAATTTTCAATGTGACTTCATCATAACATAAATGTTAAGAACTAGCCATTCGAGTTGTAGTAATAGAATCATTACTGATTCNATCATTACTGAAATTTAATGTTTCGGAACCGGAACTGTCTGCATACAAGTCTAGCATGCTTGAGATTACAAAGCAACTTCTTTAAGTTTTGTTTCATACTATTAAAGGATACTCTATCAAATATTGATTTCTTATAGATTCGTCTTATTTTGTGGAGCTCCTAAGTAAACATAGTGCTTAAGCTAAACACAGAAACATAGTATCTGTGTACTTATGCGGGTCACGTGAACTCCGTAGCTGATTGCAATTTGGCGGTTGGTTTATTGCGCGTTTTTAGTAGCATTTGCTTTTTACAGTGGAGTTTTTGTGTACTGGTTTTTCCTGAGGAGCTGTTTTACGGCACGTAAGCATGTGGAGTTAACACATACAAACACTATCAATTCTTTAAAGACCAGAGGTAGTTTTCTGTAATTTTAAACTTAAGCAACTGTATATAGTTTTCACACACTCACTACAATTCTAATCCCTGAACGGTAATTACTTTGAAATGAGACAGATATGTACATGGCTAATGATCTAAGTGGCGAGAAGCAAAATCAATCATTATTTATTTAAACATTTATTTGGCCAAGACAGCAATTGACACTAAATAGAAGTTGCATCCAATTGCAAAAGTTATTTATATACAAAAAATATGAATATTTAATTGGATTTGACTTTGTCTGCAAGTGAGAGGACATCAAGGTTTAACAATTTGATATTCATTGGCTATTTAGAATACTCATGAAGCATATTAAGTCAATTTTGTTGTGACACATTACTAATTTTGAAGATTATATCTCTATGAGCTTAATGTTGGCAAGCTTTCAAAATTTTAAGTAAGCATGTTATATGGCCATAATAAAGAGATGGCTCACCTGTCAAATGTACATCTTGTGCGTTAAATTTCAATTTATAAACAGCTGGTGTTGTGCTGTTTATTCAAGTGTGCCAGCCTGACACGTTTGCATAAATTACATGCTGGTTCGTAGTTTACGTTGTTTGCAGAAATGACCCAGATTATATACAATGTCGGTAGACTGAAATGAAACCCCATAGGTCAAACATTGTCTCAAGAAACACTTATGTTAAGAAAACAATTAGTATCGACTTTGTAATATGTGTAAAAATGGTCATATCAAATCTTAAATCGATTATTTCATTTTTAGTATATAAATAGTTTTTTTTTATATTTGAAACCCATTATTTACTTGCTTCTGGGTGTTTTGGCAAATACTTCACTTCGAAGTATAAACAAAAGCTATTTGGCAACATATGTACACATGTCTGTCATCATACTTGCTGCAAGGATTGGTTCATTTGGCCGACTTCCATAAAAATACCTTCATAGTACACATTCAACACATTTTTTTAACTTTGTTCCTATCTTTGTTTATTCGTTCTGAACTTAGAGTGCCCTTAGCTATAAGCAGGGAATTATTAAGCCAATTATTGTGCAAAAAATTGTTTGCTTAAATAGCGATTTCTTAAATATTAATTGAGATTTAAAATATGTTGAAAATTTAAACATAATTAAAGTATAATGTGATATATTAAATTTCAGTGCTTAATTAAATTTCAAGTGAAATTCAATCAGTCCGATTCTATAACAATATTAACCTTAATCTCGAATCTTTAATTAAATGTTTAAAACTAAAAGCTGCTTTAATCGATTTTAGATCATGAAGCAGTTGGTGTTCAGGTAAATAAATCAGCTCACTTGCACTGCTGACAAGGTAAGATGCATGTATGTATGTATGTTTAGTACATGAACTTCTGATTTTTGTAGTCATGTTATAGCCTGGGGGCAAAGTTTTGATTAATATTGCAAATAATCAATTTTCATGAGTTTCCAATGAAATATAAACAAACGAACACATACTATAATTTGTTATTTATGTTCCCCCAGATAATGACTGACTTGTCATTGAATTGAGTAAAGTTGTTTTCATTGTTATTAATTCAATATACAGTCTGATTTACTCATGTACTTTTGAAAGTGTTAAGTACTCAACTTAATATAATGTTCACAAATGAGCTTAACTTATTTAAGAAATTTATATAGNTAACTTAATAAAATGTTCACAAATGAGCTTAACTTATTTGAGAAATTTAAATCAAAATAAAAGAGTCACTGTTCTTTTTCTAAATAAAGTAATAAATTTGTAGAATAATAAGTTGAATTCAATAAGACTTTCATGACAATGTGAAATTTTAAAGTTGTAGGTGGAAAACAAATAACAAAAATAGTTTTAGGATAATTAGAGCTCAACTTGATATCATTATTACATTTTGTTGAATTAAAATGAACATAAAACAGTTTCATATGCTAACTTAAATAAAGCACTTGAGAGTTAGACAAGGATAAATTTTCATTTTCATGTACAATGTATTACTGTTAGTTGTCTCTATGTATATATGTATGTGTAGTACTTGAGAGCATAAATTTTGGTTGCCCATTTGCACTCATATCTAAATGAGTAACGTTATCTCACATTCGCGGCAAACAAATAGAAGTTATAAAATAATTGGAGCATACATTGTGGCAATGTAATAAGAGTTAAAGTTCCTTTATTATGCTTGCACAACTTAATACATAGGGATTGAAATTGCTGATAAATTCTAAATCCCTCTTATCAGAATACACACCAAACGAAATATTCATATAATTTTTTTGTTGTTTTTTTTGTTTTTAATTGCNATTGTTAATCAGTAACAAGCACATATATTTTTAGTGTGGTATTAAAATTTTTACTAAATTTAGAAAGTTTTTGATTTTACGAATTTGCACATGTGATCTTTACTAACAGAAATAAATACACATAACGGTATGCAGATAACATACATGTAAGTAAACTGCTTTTGTTGTAGAATATTTTACTAGCTTTGTTAAGCTGTAACTGCTCTATGTTTCCTATGTTAAAAAACACCATATGATGCAAACTAAATGCACATTTTTACATAAATATACAATATACTTTATTTTGATACATGTGTATTTNTGCAAACTGAATGCACATTTTTACATAAATATGCAATATACTTTATTTTGATACATGTGTATTTGAAAATAATAAGACTTTTTATTGAATTCTAACAACAACCATTCGAAATGTAATTTTTTCCGATATAAAGGGAGAGAGAGAGAAAAAAAGAGAAATGTTCAGTCATCAAGACAGTTTTGTAATAAATATTGTATATAGACAAACGGACAATGGTAGTTGAAGTTTTATTTAGGCTTTTTCAAATTGACAGAAAGAACAAGTAACCAGTGAACAAAGAAAATGACCTAGCTGTTTCAGAGAGAGAATAGTTACAATGCACAATGCATAAAATATAAGTTAAATAAATGAAAGAAAGAAAATAATGTAATAAGTTTTTTCTTGTTTATTTTTTTCAAAGCTTCATAAATAATACATGTCTAGAAAAACTACTACAAACTATAAAAAGAACTTGACGCCTTAAAGTATGCTGTGTTTTGTTGAAAAAGTTCTACAAACTTCAGTTTGATTGAAATTGATATATTTGGAAGGCAATTAGCATGGAAATGTTACAACTACTTCATACATACATGCATATGTTACTGTAAGAAGAAAAAAAGCTACAAGTGCCAAGAAACGCATTAGAAGTATTTCTTTGAATGAAGAATTCTAAAAATATGCATGTGAAAAATGCAATTTATTTATTCAAGGGTCTTAAAATTATACATATGTAAATATGTATGCATGTATGTATTATATATATATGTAGGGCTTGCTTACGTGTGTTTTATGAATTGAAAAGTTAGAGTATAACATGTGATTTAATTAGCTTCGTATGTTTAATAAGTGGTTCATATATGAATAATTTTACTGAGCACTCTTGAGCAGCGCACTTAAATTATTGACATTTAAAGGTTAATTACAGTGATTTTACATCAAATGCCTTTATATGTATGTATGTATGTAGTTTACATTTTTCTACAAGAAAATAATTTTAACCTTCACATTATGAATGTTGAAGTTAAAGCAAAAGTCAAACATACAAGCATGATGGTGTGTTTTTTTTTTATTTAAATTTACGTGGCTGATAAGAAAGGCAGTGGGAATTTACTTGATTTTAAACTTAACAAAAGAGTTGCAGTTGTGTTGTTTCTAAATTTATAGCTGTTCAAATTTTGTAATTCAAGATCGTGCGGACAGTTTGATGTACGCACGACTGCATTTTTACACAATACCAAATGTGTCCTTGACCTGAAGCAACATAAAAAATAAAATATAAAATAAGGGGGGAAAAAATTTGGAATTTTTTTTCACTATTTTTCATATAAAACAGACATAGCTATAGAGTAAAATTTTAAATTAAATGGTTTTAATGTTTGAAAAGGTTTGGCTGTTTTGTTTGGTTTCTACTGAGAAAACTATCTAAAAGTCAAAGACTAAGAAATTGTCTCAAAAACCATAACCAAGTGAAAGCATTTATAATTTTTTTAATATTTCAAAGCAGCATAAGCAAATATAGTTTGTTTTTGTCCGCATTGCGGTGCTTTTAACAATGTTTTCACGTAGCCTAAAAGCAGGCTAGAATATTGAAATTAAATAAAAATTTAGCGCGTGCAACACGAAATTTAAATAAACTGTGCCAACTGTGTATGACCTTTATGTGTCATTTCATACAATTGTTGATTAATATTTAAAAAAATAAAATAAAATAAAATTTCAATTGCCCACTTTCTATTTGAGTCGAATAATTACTTATTGCAAAATTATCCTTTAACAGAAATGTTAAGGCTCTGTTAGCAGTTTCTGTTAAAAAGCTTATCCACTGTTATATACCTTGATAGTGTTATTTGGCAATTGTGTGAAGTGACTTACCTAAGCAACAGAATTTACATGAGACAGCCATGGCTTTCAGTACGCTATACAACTGGACAGCGTAAGCACTAGATTATGTTATTCCAAAGTAGCGGTCAGTCACGGGTACGCTGGAATACGTCTAAAGTGGATGATATAGAATAAAGAAGAAAAACTGTAGAAAATAATCGCGTGTGATTGTTAAATCATTAAAACCGTAGAGCAAAAGTAAATGATAATGAGTATGACATCAACTTCAATTCCAGTGTTTGTACATGTGTAACTATGTGGTTCGAGTGCTATGAGCACATAAAGTAGACTAAAACTCGATGATACGTAATTATTTGATACCAAATTGGAGCATACCATGCGCGCTGTTGTTGTTGTTATGCTTCATAAAATTGTCCACTAAATTTGTGTGTTGTTGAAATCCTTAATATGTGAGTGAAGCATCAGCATCAAATTGTAAACTGCACAGTACACTGTAAATACATACATGTATATATATATATGTACGTGTGTAGTGTCATGTGGTGACGTACACAAAAGGCTTGCATGTGTGGGTATCGAGCCAATAAGTGTCAAAAAGAAAGAGCTAAAAGAAATATGAGCGTTATAAACTGTAGAAAAATAAGTGAACAATATACATAAAAGTGAAGCAAAAAAAAAAATCAAAAGCATNAAAAAATGTCAAAAGCATCATACTGTGTACTAACAATGTGAATAAATAAGAGCAAAGAAAGGTGCATAATACATCTAATTGACAGTGTATGTGTGTTTGTGTGCCTGTATTATTTGTGCTTGTTCTTGTAGCACAGTTTTGCGCTAAATATGCGAAAAAAATATCTAAAATACAGTAAAAAAAATAGAAATAAAAGAATGAAGAACATACATACATATGTATGAGTATAATTGAAAAATGCATGCAATGTACATTCATACATACATATAGAATATTTCGAGGCATAAGATTTATGATTTAGCTTAAATTGCCTGTTCTTTGTTTGCTTTGTAACGATAAAATGGGCAGAGACACTTTTATAAGATATTGTGTTGAACAAAAAAGAAGAATTATTTTGATTTTGATTTATTATTAGTCATCAAAAAATTATAAAAGGAAACTACTATAACAAATGAAAGGATATTGCTACAGCAGTCTATTACAAGAATCTTTATTTAATTTTTTGATACATAATTACAAACTTTAAATGGGTAACCTAAAAAAAAAGTTTGAAATAACTTAGAAACAGAAAGTCATAAAAATACTTTGACATAGGTTAATGACAAAAATGTAGCAGCATACTTTAGGGGTGTTTAAATATATCACAGTTATTTTGTTATTGTTAGTAGTAAATCAGCGCCTAGAGAAACATTTATAGAAAACAAAGTCATATAATTCATATATTTACAGTCATACAAGTCTGTATAGTATAATTTCAAATAAAGTTTCACACAAACACACATTTTGGCTGACAGACATAAAGGCAATAGATTTGTGTATTTAGAACGCATAGTTAAAGTATATGAATCGCGTGCTATGGTTGTTGGCGGAAACAAAAATAGGCGTGGGAAAACAAAATGTTTTGCACGAATATGTTAGGAAAGGACTTATTGAAGGAATGAATTCCTACGTTCGTTCGCCGGATAAAGCCGCATTTATTTTTCTGAGTAAAAATGTTAATGTGTGTCATTTATTAAAGAAAAGAAAGAAAATAAAAATAAATAAAAAGGAGAAAGCAAAATTTTTGCAAATTCATATCATAGAGCTGCTACCAAACCAATAATCATCTTATTTATAGACTCACATTTATGTTATAAATGTACATTTATCCTGTAATGATTCTAATTTGAGAGGATATTACTCATTAAGATGATTATTTGGTGGCAAAATTGCATGCATTTTTCATTGTATATCTAAATTTATTTTTTTATGTGACTAACATCA
>JXHJ01001434.1:540-11158 GCA_001014935.1 Liriomyza trifolii | reverse complement strand
TTCTAAACTCTTTTCACCATGACATGCACATGTTGTTGGTGTTATTATTTTATATTTCTTCACAGACAAAGCTAGTGCTATACTTAAAATAGCTTTAAGAAAAAGCCTTCTTTTTAAAAAGTTTAGGATAAAACTTTTATGATCGTAAGTATATTTTCATTTAAGTAAAATAATTTCTTTTTGTAAATGCTCGTGTAATGCAATTTTTAAGACTCAATAAAGCATTATTATTATTATTATTTCTTCACAGACAAAAGACAAAACGATTGTTGTCAGGTTTCATAATCATATAAAAAACAATAACAATTCAATGAGAAACTTGGCAACGAGTTTTTAGTTTTTATATTTTTAGAGCGTTGTCGCACAGACATTTATTTGTAGGCAGATGTTCGCAGACACACAACGCTCGATTTTGCTTGATTTTTGTCAAAAATATAAAAATATCAATTTGAAGACAAGTGTGTATAGACAGAAATTCAGACGGACGAACAGACACAACTGGTTTTCTTAACGAACACAAAGCAGAGAAGCAGAGAGACTCGAAGCAGCGAAACACGAAACTTCTCCCCTTGTTCTTGCCCCGCAGCTCATGAATTGCTGCTTGGGTACATGTTCACATTCGGACTCTTGTTATTATTCTTTCTCTATGCTTGATACTAAGAAAATTTAAATAAATTATTTCAACTCTTCACTTGTGTGAAGGCGATATGAAATAATTAATTTNATGTTGCTTGTAGTGTTATTCTTACTACCGGCGACAATCCATTCTGTTTTAAAAATGTATACTGTATGATGGCATAAGATTCAAATTCATTTATTGGGAATTTAATTTGAAAGCTTCTACAATTATTCTTTGTACTTTGTGTCACTTTTAAAAAAATATATTTTAAAATCATTAAAATTTTGTTTAAACAATTTGATTTTTGTGTCTTATTTAGCGAGCGCGTAGCGCGAGCTGTGTGTTATCAAAAATTAGTCAAGCGAAGCGAACTGTGTGTTGAGAACGCAGTGTGCGGAGGGGGGTTGGTGAGCGAAGCTAGCAGGGGTACCCCCAAGTAATAGAAATAAAAGTGATTCCATATTTATATAAAAGTGAATAATTGAAAATATTTTATTGAAAAAATATTTTTATGCAGTAAACGTTTATATTAAAATTAAAAAAAAATTCTGATCAATTAGACATATACATGATCTTATGCATTTTCAAAATGGGAATGATCTTTACTTTTTTTCGACAAATGCTCACTATAGATGTTTCACATCAAAAATCAGTTCAGTATTGTATACTGAAATTAGATGTAAAACATAAAATTTTATATATTATTTTGACAATATGGGTTTGTGTGTGCTGAAGTGCTAAGCTTTCATGATTTCTTTCAATTTTTTATCTCAAACCGTTTTAAAGCTATGGCCGTTTTAAAATTTGAATTTTAAAAATTGATTCAGTAAAAGAATGGTTAATTCGTCAAAAGCGCGTAGTTTATAGAGGTTTAAACCGCGTTGCCTCTTTGCAGACTTTCTTCGACGTAACTAGGGCAACCCAAAATATGCATTTATGAATTTCTTGGTCTTCGCAGTACATGTAATTTTAAAATATAAATAGATTTATGAATGAAATTTGAATTGTTGTTTATTTCATTGATTAATCACGTTCTTTTTTAAATCTTTAAAACTACTTGGACCAAAAAATTGAAAAATGAATAGATTTAAATGCTTAGACATAACTATCATGTAACTACTAGTTGAAAAAGCGTTTCATTTTTTTTAAGAGAAAAATGTTACTCGTTATTTCACCGGGCTCCTTTTTTTTACATAGGTTTGATTGAATATACACTTACTCGTTAGTTTAAAACCGTCGAAGCATACGGCCTAGTGACGAATGCTTACTTATTTGTACTTTTTTTTGTTGCTTTTTCATCTGGTTGTTGTAGAATGAAACACTTTTTCGACAAATGCTCACTATAGATATTTCACATCAAAAGTATTTGCTTCCAAAATTCCAAGGGGTTTTCGTCATGTTCCTTAGCAAATTGAAGTCGGCGCTTTAAAACCTTTTTTGACACATGCGGCTTTCGCCTTGCATTGCATCCACGAAGCCCTCCTTCAAGTATGCGACGTCTCACAATTCGCGTCGATATATTCTCTGTCAATTGTCCTGCTATTTCTTGGTGCACACCCTTAGAAGTTAAAGAAGCGTTAGCCTTACTTAGTTTGCAAATTTAGCGATCTTCTCTTTTTGTCCTTTTTCTGGCACGTGGTTTCCGTTTTTTGTTTTCTATGACTCCACTGGTCCTGTAATTATTAATGGCATTGTGAACCATCGTTTTGGAACAAAACAACTCCTTTGCAATTGTGCGAATATATTTTTTTTCTTAACATATTTCAATATTATTATTTTGCGCAATTCTGGAGTACAACTCTTATTACGCCCCATATCCAAAACTGTAAGCGATCAAATTTGCAAGTTAAGAGAAATAAATTTTTTTGTTACCAACTTACCACTTTTTTTTATATACTAGACTCAAATTTTAAAAAAAATTGCACTTGTCCCTAATTATATGACCAATAGATAACAAGTTCAAAAATCAACCTTTTAAGTAACAACAAAATAACGACACAAGCGGCTGCGATAAACTATGGAACAATGCATTTAAATTTAGTGCGCTGTTATAATTTATAGTTGCAATTTACAGTGGAGTCGTAAATAACAAAACACAGTCAGAATAATAAAATGAATTTTAATTTGTCTATTATTTAACAGTGTCCCTAATTACCTGGCCACCACTGTATGTCAAATTTTTGTTCAACTCATTTCTACGACTGTGTGTTGAAAAATCTACATTGATTTTTGTAAAATATATAAGGAATCTTTGTAAAAAGCACAAGTTTGTAGTTGGGCGTTTCATCATACAAATAGTAAATTAGACAACATTTTTCATAGAATTTGTATTAGCTTCTATAGAAAGCACGTAGTTGTAAATTTTACTACTATTTTTGTAAAAAATACAAATGATTTTTTGGTTGAGTATAATTTGAGCATTAAAATGCAAAAATAGGATGAAGACGGAACTCTACTGAACATCATAGTGCAATGTTTATAAGACTAAACTATTGTTCAACCTTTATCGCCGATGTTATGGAGCGGTCGACCAGAACCATTATAAACATTGGACTATGACATTCACTAGTGTTTCGTCTTGATACTATTTTAGCATTAAAATAAATAGTAAATTCGCGCTTAAAACTAATTAAATTTTGACTCCCAAATTGTTTCTCCTTATTGAAAGGAAATGAATTGTAAAAAAAATATATGTAAACCAGGGGTGCCCAAAGTAGCACTTGAGTGCTACGATTTTTTTTTCTTCACACAGACAGTATCAATGTGATTTTTTTCTTCTTTATTTTTTTTGCCTACGATTACTTGAAAAGGAGGGCTAAACAACAACAATTTCTCACTTTTTTTTGCTTATGGTGCCACTTGATCGTCGACCGTCGACAGAATACACGAAAGCAAAACAATGCGATGAATGTTATGAATGATAACACTAGTTTACAAAATTCAACTTTTTATATATACCCCGAAAAAAATGTATGTAAATATGTTTATCTGCCCTCCTTAAACCTAAAAGTGTAAGCAGAAATATTTTATCACGTCACAATTTTTTCCTGCTGTTCAATGATTTTTTCAACTACCCGAAGTGGTATGGGCATTTAATTGTTTATTTATTCGCTTCAAACGCCAGTTATCTTGCTACGGATTGATTTAAAATGTCTAGTAGAAAGTGCAAACAAAGTTCTGATCGTTTTTATTATGTATGTGGACAGTTTATATTTTCAAAAAAGAGAAGACCTATTGTAGATTTGGGAAATAAATAATAATTCATAGTTTCAAAAACTAAAAAAAACACGCTTTTATGGCTAACCGAGCTAAAAAATAGGTGGTCCTTGTAAGAATAATGGAAAACTATGATCAAATTATTGCATTGTCATGGGTCCTTGATATGTATGCAAAGTTTCAAAATAATCAGACTTCTGGAAATTGCTAAAAATTATGCTCAAAGATTCCGTTACGCACAACCGAAGCTAATATAAAAGCTATAAAAAAGTGAAAATTATGAAGATATTGTCAACAATTTTCAGGATATGGGAGTAAACATGTCATTAAAGATACACTTTCTACACTCACATCTGAATTTTTTCCCTGAAAACTAAGGAAGTATGAGGGACGAGCAGGGTGAACGATTTCACCAAGATTTAAGGATTTTCGAAGAACGACATCAAGGATTTTGGGATGAAAATATGTTAGGAGATTACTGTTGGTCCATCATAAGAGAAACTGATTCAAATGACTATAAATAGAAAGCAAAAATTAGTCATTTTTAATTTATTTCTGTATTAATTCTAAAAATTTTGTATACCCTTCAAGTAAATAAATATTTTTCAAACCAGACGTGACAGAAATATTTTATTATTTTTTCTTAGTAACTCTACCTAAATACAATATAAATTAACAACTTTCAGCTGGGGTATGAAAACCGTGTAAACTAGTGTAATTTGCAAGTGCCTTGAAAATGAGTAATATTTACTTCATTTGCATATCAGTTATTCTTTACAGTGTACTTGCATAATTTTTTAACACTAAAACTATTTATATACTCATTTATCAATGTATATGGTGTTTGGGAACCCCTGATGTAAACTGTTAGAAATATGATGAAAATTAGACGTTATTTAAAATTTTCTAAATATGTAAATTATTAAAAATATGATGAAAATTATACGTCGTTTAAAATTTTGTATGAAAAATATCCAAAAATATTCAAGAATAGTCGTAAATTAAAAAAAAGCGACTACGATTGATTTTAAAAAAAGTCGTAGTCAATTTCTAATCGTAATCAAAAATTAACAGCTATGGTTTATACTTATTTCTTTTTTTAAATTTTTTTTGTAAAAATAATAAATGAATGGTTCTATTATTCGTTTAATTTAGTAATAATGCAACAATAAGTAACTTGAAAATCACCAGATTTAAACTCATTTGTTAATAACGCACTCATAGTTATTTTGAAAATACTGACTTATTGTTGTTTATTATAAGACGTATTTTTAACCTATTTGTAAATAGAGCATAAAAAGTTATAAAAAAGTAATAATATATAATCATACTACAAAATAGTACACAAGTAGTTTAAACTTTAAAGTGACTACCTCCAATGACATCGCCATATTAAAATAGTCAGTATTTTACATGAAGAATAGTTGACTAATAGTCAGCTATGTATTTTGTGTAGTCAACTTAAAGTACATGTCATTCCCTGCAGGGTTTATACAGTGTTGTTGTAGTAATTTTTTAATAATGTTGTTGTTGTATTTTCAGTATTGTTGAAATGTCATCATGTGACGTATTCAAAAGGGGAATTTTTTTGTTGTCATATACGATTAAGTCTGAGCCGCATCAAAAGTGGAAGGGCAAAAATTGAAAAGAAAAATACAAAATGAGGTCATTTTTTATATGAAGGATAGATCAATTTTATACGACTAGTAATTAGACATAGCAAAAAAAGCTTTTTCAACAGGTTTATTTTTTGGAACTAACTATCAGAAGGACGTATCCTACATTGAAAAAACACATTAGGAATCAAAATTTAATGATTTTTCGTTTCATCGACCTGAAATTAACTATAAAATGCATCTTGGGTCGCAAAATTAAAATTTTTGCAGATTGCAATAATAATTGATAAAATCTCAGTTACTTGGATTTTAACATTTATTTTTGTTTTAAGCTTTTTCAGATAAACCAACTGAGTTAGAAAAAGCACAGGAGAAAATGTCAAATCGCTATATATCGAGTCGCTTGGCGCAAAAGTCACCCCCAACAGAATCAGGTAAAAACTTTGGTTGTGATTATATGAACAATTACTAAAATCAAGTTGACATGCACTTTTTAATAATTATTTAAATTTTGATTTACAATCCTTTAATTGTTTGTTAATGAACAAATAAAAACAGTTTGAATATTCAATGTTCAGATTGTAACAACAAAAATATTGATCAGATTAAAAACAAAAAACAATTTTAAAATAGAAATTAATCCTGTTTTTAAACCATAGTAGATTTAAATTTTAATAATTAGATTTCAATTTATTAAAAGTCTGAGCTTCTGATTAATTAACAATTCCCATGTCTGCTGTATCTTCCCCTCTATGAAATATACACAGAGCGATCAAAAATTGGCAATTGATGTGCCTTGCACGGTTCTAGTTTAAATGCCTTACACACTCTGCTATGCGCCTCAGTTTAGAAGTGTTTGCAGAAGTTTGTTTTATGTTTATGTGAATTGTGCTAACTGAGTTATCTATAGGAATAAATTGATATGATTTACGATCAAAGTGATGGTGGCCCACTGTCAAATCTAACATTGTACAATGATAAAAATATGATAAAAATGGCATTTTAACCTCAATTTGATAGTAAAAACTGTAAAATTTACATTTTCCCTGTAAATATCCACAAAAATGAAAATGTNTCCAATGTTATGTCGCGATACTGTAAAGAAAATTTNCCCTGTAAATATCCACAAAAATGAAAATGTTATGTTAATATCAATTTTCACTTTCAATTTTTTTTTTCAGTGTAGCTAATAAGATTTCCACTGTCAAAAAAAAAAAATTCACAGCTGCTTCCAACACAATAAGGCTTTCAAAATATTATTTTAACAACTTTCAAAAAAAAAATGCATTTTCTTAGAAAAAAAATACGTTTGAAACTGTATTAACTAAAAAACTTTCAAAAAAATTGCATTTAATAGAAAAATTGCGAAATATTTCTCTCACAAATATAGCTCATTTTAATGAAAATATCATGTAATGAATTTCTATTTATTTTAGACCTTTCTAGCCATTGAATTGGAAGAGTTGCAAATCCAATTTTTTGGTTGTCCTTATTATGACTAAGGCAACCCAAAATATGCATTTATACATATATTGGTCAAAGCAGTTTTGAAGATATAAAAACAGAACGTGATTTATCAATGATATTACAAACCAACTACATGTACTAATGTGACCCAAAAATTCATATATGCATATTTTGGGTTGCCTTAATTATGACTACCATTGAAAATATTAAAAAAATTGGCCAAATCGTACAAAAAGCCATGTTTTCGGGGGTTTTTTTCTGAAGACACAGTTAAAATATATTTACTCTATTAATGATACATTAAAGTATGACATGGGAAGAATGTTTCATCAAATTTTTACAAAAAAAAAAATATTAAAAAATACGGCATTGGTAGCAATTTTCGGGAAGTGCCTCGAAAAAAAGTTGAATTGCGGTACCCCTCATAAATCCCAAACTGCTACACCGATTTTTTTGAAATTAGAAACACTTTATCTGCTTTGCAAGCTCGTCATATGAAGAACGCATTAAAATTTGAAGGCGGAAGTGTGTCGGTATGGGTTTCCATGATGGGAGAGCGAGTTGGAATTATGGAGAGAATAGTTGGGAAAATGGACTCCAATTATTATATTCACATCTTGTCCAGAAACCTCCCTTCTACATACCAAAAGTTTTATAAAGAACTCGTCTTGCATTTGCCCGAGAACATCGAGATTGGACTCAAAATGATTGGAAGAATGTCATTTTCACGGATGAGTCCAAAATTAATATTCATCGGTCAGATGGAACCCAGTATGTCCGCCGCAGGAAGGGTGAACATTTGCACTCTGACACTGTTCTCATACGCAGTAAATTTTCAACAAGCTGTATGATAGGGGGTTACATTTCATGGTATGAAAGAGGTGAAATAACATTCATAAATGGCTCATTGAATGCATTTGGGTACATTGAGATCCTAAAGTCATTTTTAGAACCATCTATGGACGCTCTGTTTCCTAAAATCTTTAAAATATTTTAATAAATAAAAAAAACTTTTTATTAACATAATTTTGGTTTTTTTCCTCAAGTTTCGCTCAATAAATAATGACAACTTTTTTGCATATTTTTGGGTTTTGATCAAATATAAAGAATTGTTAATCTAAATGGCAAAATCGAAATTAGTTGTAAAGTACCGAAAGCTGATAAATATCGGTTTTTAATGGAAATTATGGTGGCTTTTCAATAAAAATTTGATAAATTCGATGAAAAAACTAGATGGTAACTTTTATCTGACCAAGACTGTAATCCACCAAAGCCAAACAAATTTAACAGAGTTACATAAAGTATAAAATATTTTAAAAATCCAAAATAATATTCAATTCATTTAAGAACCATACATTTATCTTGAACGCTTTTTCTCTTCAACGTATCCTACATTAAACTATCGCGGATGTGTATGAAGCACAGTCCAAGGACCAAGCCGAAGGCGCAGGTCCGTATTTTTTTTTAATTTTTTTTTGAGGTATTAAATAATTTTTTTTTTAATTTTTGAGTAAATCACTTAAATTTTGGTGGCAACACTGATATCATGCCAGTTGAAATAAAAACAAAGATTTATATTGAGAAATCGAATTCAATTTTTATTTATATTAAAAAGCTTTCATTTACATATATGAAATACATTGTATATGTTTCAAAAATAAATATTAATTATTCAATTAGGAGCTTATATACATATATACATATTTGAGCATGCTCTTCTAATCTTTATACGATGGAAACTCTGCTATTTTTTAAACAATTTCGGCAGATTTTTAAATATGTTGTTCCATATTATAGATCCTTTTTAATACCGGACTGTATCTTTAAATGATTGTCAACCATCCAAATCAATTTCAATTATTTTAATAAAAACTGTAATATAATTTGTATGTTATTTTTACAGCTGAAAATACCTTAACGCCCACTAACAATTCCTTTGGAAATTCAACATACTCGCAAATGTTCGAAGATGTGTCGTCGGGTTCGTCTGACTCTAATTTCGCTGCGCCTGATCTAACGAAGCAGTTAACTATCCCGAAGGAAACTAAAACGCAAATCACACCTAAAAGAGCGCTTCCCGAAACAAAAAAACACAAAAAAAAGGATAGGAAGCCCAAAGAATTGACAAATATGGAGGAAAAAAAAAAAAAACAACTGATATTCGTATGAACAAGCCTTCAAAATTACGACCAACAAAAGAAAAAATGACCGAAGAAGAAAAACGTTTACATGCCAAAATGGCGATGATGGCTGCCGCTGCTCTAACAACTTCAGTCAAAAATGACCTGGAGTAATAAACAATCAAATGCAAATAAAATTACGAACAAACTGAAATGCATATGATTAATTTGTATAGCAACAATAACAAGGGAAACTGTCCCAGTTAGAACAAACGTTTGAAACTTAAATCCATTTATCACATTTGTTTTATAACATTCTTAAATATATACAAACATACGTTTTTGATAAAATGAAATCATATGATAAGTACAGAGCCTCAAAATATTCACGAACAAAAAATTTGATTAAAGTATCCTTAGATGTTTGAAAATTTCACAAAATTTTTCAATTAAATCAAACACTGTGAAATTTTCGTTCGTGCATATTTTGGGTTTCCCTAATGATAAGTACTTATGTAAAGTAGAATTCTTGAAAGTAGTATTCATTTAGCAGTTAACACTGGTTAGGTCTAATTAGCAGAGTTTATATATTGAAATAAAATTTATATTATAAATGAATAACGAGTTTTGTTTAATCCTGTTTTGGATTAATAAATGTTAAAACGTAGGAAACTTTGGTGATTTTGATGTTTTGAATATGTGTAGAACGTTGGTGAGTTCACCAAGTTACTGTATAAGGCTTAATGCAAGTGAGTTCACTTGTATTAATAAATTGTTTATTGATATTACAGTAGGTGAAACACCTAATGTAAAATGAATGTTGCTGAAAGAAAAAGTGAATTAAAAACACACGAATGATTCTTTTAACACTGATTTATTGAATATTATTGTACGGTTTATATAGTAAATTATTGACTAAGGAATTTAATGTAAAATTAGGTTCTCATATTTTAAATATACTGCGTAAGCATAAAGTACTCAAATATCATTCAAATAATTCAAATAANCATAATTCAACTCTGTATATATTTATATACATATATCACTTACCTATCTGTTTCTTAATAAAATTTTAAAAATAAATAGTAAATGAGAATAACCAGGGTTAACAATTTATGACACTGAAATCTGAAAATTGGTATAAACAAATTTAATTATTAATTAAATTATTTTTAGTTTTAAAAATGTGCTTTTTCGAGCATTCATAATGACAGTTTATTAAAAACTAATTATAAATATTTAGTCGCAATGGTAGCAGCATTGTGTACATTGGACACCTTGGCCAAAAAAAAGTCGTGCTAGTCGTGTTGCATTTATCGTGTCGTACAAATCGTGTGACCGCTGGACACGGCGTTATATACTCTTCGGTCACCGTTACCGTTTTGATTGGAAATAATCAAAAAATAGTCAAAATTATTGACAACTATTTTTAAAGTTAAATTGTGGTTTTTATTTTTAATATATATGGGCAGAAAGTTTTGTCCAAACGACTGCATAGCCTTCGCCATCTCCTCATATACATTTGAGCTTTTGCGTTGGCTCCGCAGATCTGATTCCCGCTCTGCCCAAACATCAATAAA
>JXHJ01001416.1:2322-15246 GCA_001014935.1 Liriomyza trifolii | reverse complement strand
TTATGTATGTGTGTGTTCTTTCAAGTAATAATGTAATGTGTATATAACTGTGTTTTAAAACTGATTAAAATTATAATATTGCAATCAATACAGTTCAAAATTATAAACAAAAATGGCAATGCAAAACCGAAATGTTGGACTAGCGGACTTCGTGCTGCTTGACCAGATTACAATGGAGAAATTCATGGACAACTTGCGGAAGCGGTAAGCGCATAAACATAAATAACATTTTTTAATCGAGTGCAAAAAATATGATGCGTATGTGTGTGTAAATATTAATTCATTCAATGGTACATACATTTTTTATTTATTTGAAACGTTAGGACAACAACTTGTTACATGTCGTGCCGTTCATGCGTATTAATGTCAAAATAAATATTGCCACTTGAAGAGNTGCCGTTCATGCGTATTAATGTCAAAATAAATGTTGCCACTTCTCACTTGTTTGAAAAACGAAGATCGTTTCGTTCAATACAAATTGCATTTAATAAAAATGATATCTTGTTTTTTCTCAAATCTATTATTACAAATTTGAACTTTAATATTAATTTGCTTAAATAAAAATACAAGTAAATTAATGTTTTAATAAATTCTGTCACGGAAACATCAAAATCTCAATAGGAACAAACCTATATATGTAGGTATGTAAGCATGCCGTCGTTTTCACTTTTGAATAAATATTTTAAGCATTCTTGTTTGAATACATATATATTTGAATTAATAATAATAAAAAAAAAAAAAAAATTCTAACAAAATCTTCCGTTTGAAGATACGTCTACACTTATGGCAACGCTAGCAACGCAACTACTTTTTGTTTTAGTTTGAATTTATTTATTGTTCTAACAATTTAAAGCTTTTGTCTATTTTTGACTACTTTCGCTTAAGTATTGATTTATTGCTTAAATTCAATAATGACACAGACTTCAGCAAAGTTGTTGAGCCTGGATAACTAGTAGATCGATGTACATATACATAAGTCTCATTACAAAATCGAAAGTGGTTATGCCATCGACATATTTAAGAGAAGAGAAAAAAAGAAGCTTACAGGTCAGAGACACAATGAAGTACCAATGAAAATGCATTCCAGCTAACAAAAAAATCGTGTCTTAACTTTTAAGTTGAAAGACACAAAAGCGTCGTTGTAAATATGACGCATCCAGTCACGAATAATTTCTTACAAAACAGCTGTTCGTTGTTGTTGCTCTTCATATTCGATTGTTGTCAACGCAATTTGGCATTTGTGTCATAGAGTACAAATGCTTTTTTGATATTCAACAAGTGCAGTAGAAGTTATTTTAAAAACAAATATTAAAAAAATGCTCCCATTAACATTGAAAGAATTAACATATTTTGTACAATTGTGTGTTTATGGGTGCTATTTTCATGTTTATTTTGCTCAAAGTTTTATAACAAAAAGATTGATTTTTGTTACTTAGTGGGTGGTTGCATCAAAAATTGTTTCTTAACCTTAAAAGGGTCCATGGGGCAATTCTAACTGCGAAAAAACAACAAATTAAATGTTATCTATTTTCACACTTCTCTGATTATATATTTAGACTATACACTTCCCTAAGTAGGGGGATATTTTACTTCCTAGTTGACCTAAATTTCTACCTGAAACATATGAGTTTTCAGTGATTTTGAATTTTTCCAACTTACAAACGTGTTTCATTTGGCATTTCCTTAATATTATCTAACAATTACTACCTAGCTTATATTATTAACAACAAAAAATAACAATTGCGCACACTACTTCGTTTTACTTTATTTAGCACTTCAATCAGTATCTAATCAATTCGCAAGTAACACAATATCAGTGATAATAAATACTTTGAGCAAGTATAAAAAAAATTCTATGGAAAGCACTTTGTGCCACTATAAAGATAAGTGTATGCATCATAAATAAATATTGAAGATCATATAAAAAATAAATTTGCAGTCGATATCATTTCAATGGCAGCTTATGGATTTAATATTTCGGCAGTATATTCACACGCACAAAGAAAATGTATTTTTCGTCATTGAAATTATGAGGTCATACATCTGTTTAGAATAAACAAATATAAAATAAAGTTTTAGAATTTTTCATTTCTTTTACATATTTTATTAAACGGTTCGATTTCAGTTTGTAATCTGAATTGTCAATAGAAGAGAAGATTGAAATCATGCTACCTACTCGCGCCCACTAAAATCACTCAGATGCCCACACGAACATAAGAAACTGAAAAGAAAAACAAATTAGTGAGCAAATTATTAAATGTGCGCTATCATGATAGAGTCGCGTGCGTGTCTGATTTTTTTTTCTTCCGTTTTTTATTGAAAAGGAAAGTCAAGCTTCTATCACTAGCCCCCGGCATAGCACTTTCGTATTTTAAAGAGTAGAACATACTGTATATCTAAATGCGGTAACTGGCATATATAAAATGTTTTATATTTTTGACACATTTGACTAAATGAAAGTTAAAATTCATGCCTAGTTTGGCTGTTGCCTTTATCATTGAAAGACAAAACAGCAATTGCCACAAATTGAATAACGTTGGGCGAATGACGCCATGGGGTGGGTACTCATAGGTAAAGTTTAATACCTTCTGTCAATTAAAAAATAAATAACAATTATTGTGAACCATAGCAAGTGGTGTTCACCGTAGATTGAAAAATTCCGATTGAACACATCCCGATACAAATGCTAAACTTATCATTATAGCATTCTTGGAAGCTATTCGGTTTCAACCAAACTATTTTTTTATGAATGCACAAAAAAACCTAGCTTAAAATTTTTATGATAATAATTAGTTTGCACAAATTGGTATGCTATAGCGATAAGGCAAAAAGAACGCCGTCCAGGGGTTAATCTTCTAGTAGCAGCCAATTTTGACTATTATTTTTAAAGTTGGCAGAAAATGTGTGATATTGAGAAATAACTTCTTAAATTTAGCTTGAAAAACAATTGGAAGCATTACACTCATTTTAGCAATTATTGCTTCTATTGAATGAAATTCTCATGAGTCACTTGGCTCCTTCATGACTCAATTGCGAGGCAAAACATTCTATCTAGGTATTGCATAAAAATAATAATGTTTACTTATTGAATAACACTTTCAATAACGAGAATATTCAAAATCCAATAGTATTATTTTGCAAATGAAAAATAGGCTAACCAACTAACATCTATTAAAGATGAAGTGATGTATGGTATGAAGAGGAACAACACCAATGGCTCATTTTGGAAACAGGTGTTAGGAATTCAAATATCTAAGATCTTTGAAGATTATAGAAGTAAAAACTTTAGATTTTCAAAACGTTCGATGAATTGTCCGTTAGAGAAAAAAGTATTTTTCAATAAGGAAAAAATATCTTAGCTATTTCTAATTAGNTATTTTTCAATAAGGAAAAAATATCTTAGCTACATATTTCTAATTAATCTTTGGCAACACTTTTTGTTGCTTAGAACTAAATGTAGAATTGTTTCAATATGTGAGCAAACAAAATATGATAAAACTGCTTATAACAACAACAACTATAATAAAAAATAATAAAAGCTACTACAAAACAGTGCCAATGCTTTCAATACAGACAACAGCCAGTCATCTCAAAATGACGTAATCACGAACAATAGGTTTATGCGATTTTTTTATAGGCTTGTTGGTCATATTGGGGTTTTATTATTTGTTTTGCATTATTCATAGCAAACACTGGTCTTGAGCATTGTTTATCATCTATCTATTTTAGCCGAAGTAGGTTTTTTGTTGGTATTCCTTCTTATCAGTGTTTTGAATACAAAAGAACGTGTCAATTATAAATTGAATTTTATTCATTTTAGTTCTCCGTCTGTACTCATAAGTTTTTCCTTTTTTTCAAAGATGGAAATTATTTTATACCTATTTTCCCATTTCTGATTGAAATGTGAGTTAATTTACTAATAATTTGAAAACATTTAACGCTTTAATATTTCCCGCTAATGTGAAACCGCCCAACATACCTTGGATTTCAGTGTGTCATAAATCAATCTAATGAAAAATAATTAGTTTAAAACATTAAAATTAAAGTTTAACATATGTATGTCCATACCTTATGCTTGCATCAACTTCAACGAATAATCAGTGTCAGAAAATGAAGTTTTGTTTATGTAAACGTAATGCTTTGTTTAAATTTTCTTTCCTTAAATAGGTACCTTACATAAATCAATAAGTCATATCGTAAATTGAATCTGACAAATATCATGTATCNATCGTAAATTGAATCTGACAAATATCATGTTTCCTTACGTCATTAACACTTTACTACCTTACCTGCAACTACAAATGATCCTTCCTGCACTGCACTGTATTTTCTATGCTTTAAATAGCAAATTTGCAGTTAATGTTTGTTTTCCTTTTGCCTTTCCTTAAGACTGCCGAGACTTAAAGATTTAAAATTAAAAGGTCGCTTTCAAATTTATAAATTTATTTAATTGGTTTCTAGATGTAAAGTCGTGGCTTTTCAGTTTGTTTTATATCTATGTAGATATGTAAACATTTAATATTTCTTTAATTTGTTGTTCTATAAATTACATAAAAAATGTAAAAGCCAAAGTAGGTATAAAGTATAAGGTAGAAGGGAATAATTTAAAAAAAGCCATTAAAATTCCATAAAATCGAATCTTGTACCTACCTACATAAAAGAAAGCAATTATCAGCGTTTCTAACTCATACATTTGTATGTTACATATATATACATATTTCATATCATAAACTTCAGAACCTAATGCATTTTTAATTGTTTTCTCTTGATTGAACTAAAGATGCTAAACATAATCAAGAATAATTAAACGGATTTAATTAAATATTTGTACTTTTATTTCAGATTTCACGCTGGCAGCATTTATACATACATAGGAGAAGTATGTGTGTCCATGAACCCATACAAGCAGATGAACATTTATGGGCCTGAGACAATTAAAAATTACAAGGGCAGAGAACTTTTTGAAAACCCACCGCATATTTTCGCAATTGCCGATTCCGCCTATAGAGTATTAAAGCAAAGACATCAGGACACTTGCATACTCATATCTGGAGAGTCTGGTGCTGGAAAAACTGAGGCATCCAAAATTATTATGAAGTACATAGCTGCTGTAACAAATGTACATGGACAGAACGAAATTGAACGGTAATTGATTATTTCATTTTTTAATTAATTCATTCATTAAAGCTGTAGCTTTTTTTTAACATTGAACCTGAAATTTCCTCTAAGACATTANACCTGAAAGTGAGTGACTGGTTGGCGAGAGCCACACCTTGTCATAAAAAGTTTTTTTTTTTAAGAAATCACCAAGTTACCTTATCTAGTAATTTAATATTCTTATCAATTGTTGGTGCTTTATAAATTAATGAAAATGGTTTTAATTGCATACTAATGCGCGACCATAAATTTTCGAATTAACAATAAATTATGAATTAACAGGCAAGAATAAAATATCGTTTTATATTCCAGTGTAAAGAATGTGTTAATCCAAAGTAACGCCATTTTGGAAACGTTTGGAAATGCCAAAACGAACCGTAATGATAACTCAAGTCGATTTGGAAAATATATGGACATTGAGTTCGATTACAAGGCTGATCCAGTGGGAGGTATCATAACCAATTATCTGTTGGAAAAATCTAGAGTAGTGCAACAACAATCAGGAGAAAGAAATTTTCATTGTTTTTACCAGGTAAGCTTTGTTTCTCAATTTCTCATTTTCTTACCAATCTCACAAATAATTTTTTGAACTTATAAAAAATCCCTTTTTTGTTGTAAATTTGTGTTTTCATGTCTCGCTTGTTTTTATTTTTTTATAATCATTATATTTGTAATGTTAATGTATGCAGATTTTCTTAATAAAAGAAATCCAGGAAACTTGCCATGTACTAACGGAAACAACATAGCCAACATACAAAGTAAAGAGATCGCATTCTATACAATGCATGCATATTAATTATTTAGATAGATATTCGTTGTTAGTTTAAAAATAAAAATTCTCCAGCAATTTATTATCGTCAACTATAATATAATTACTCTATTGATAACTTACAGTTATTAAGAGGATCGAGTGAGAGCGAATTAAAGGAATTTGAGCTACAAAGAGATCCCAGTAAATATCATTATGTCAATCAGGGTAGCATGGATGTTTTGAATGAAAAGGCCGATTTTAAAGGCACAAATAGTGCTTTTAAGACGCTAGGGATCAGCAATAACGAGGTGGGCACGATTTGGCGTACAATTGCAGCAATTTTGCATCTGGGAAACATAGAATTCCAAAGTAAATTCACAATAACGTATTAAAAAAAAAAATTAAAACTTATTTTATTTTGCAGCCATCGAGGAAGATTTGGTAATTACCAATAAGCCTCATTTGAGCTCTGCTGCTAAATTACTGCAAGTCACAGAACAGGAATTGTCAAATGCCTTGACTAAGCGAATAATTGCTGCTGGTGGTAATGTAATGCAAAAAGATCATAATGCCACACAAGCAGAGTATGGCAAAGATGCTTTGGCAAAAGCCATATATGATCGCCTTTTCACTTGGATTATAACGCGCATCAATCGCGCCATACTCTTCCGGGGTTCAAAAGTGCAGGCGCGCTTCAATTCGGTTATTGGCGTGTTGGATATATACGGTTTTGAAATCTTCGATTCGAACAGTTTTGAACAATTTTGCATTAATTACTGCAATGAGAAACTTCAACAACTGTTCATAGAGTTGGTTCTCAAACAGGAACAAGAAGAATATAAACGTGAAGGAATAGCCTGGACAAATATTGAGTATTTCAATAATAAGGTATAATTTTAAAATTAATCTTTTTTAAATTTTATTGACTCTTGACTTTCAATTTAAGATCATTTGTGATTTGGTGGAAGAACCACACAAGGGTATAATTGCCATTATGGATGAAGCTTGTTTGACTGTTGGTACAGTCACTGATGACACTTTATTGAGTGCTTTGGATCAAAAACTGAGCTATCATCCACATTACACTAGTCGCCAATTGAAACCCATGGACAAAGCGTTGAAACATCGGGAAGACTTTCGCATTACTCACTATGCTGGCGATGTGATTTACAACGTGAATGGATTTCTCGAAAAGAACAAAGACACATTGTATCAGGACTTTAAGCGTTTGTTGCACCACTCTAAGGATGAGAACTTAAGTGAAATGTGGCCAGAAGGTGCTCTCGATATTAAGCAAACCACAAAGCGGCCTTTAACAGCCGGTACGCTGTTTCAGCGCTCCATGGTGGACTTGGTGAATACGCTGCTGAAAAAGGAGCCATTCTATGTGCGTTGCATCAAACCCAATGATATCAAATCATCCACAGTGTTCGATGATGAGCGTGTGGAGCATCAAGTGCGGTATTTGGGACTCATAGAGAACGTGCGCNCGTGTGGAGCATCAAGTGCGGTATTTGGGACTAATAGAGAACGTGCGAGTGCGCCGGGCTGGTTTTGTGCATCGCCAGCGCTACGAGAAATTTTTACAACGTTACAAAATGATTTCCCAATACACTTGGCCCAACTTCCGTGCTGGAAGCGATCGTGACGGTGTACGAGTGTTGATTGAAGAGAAAGGGTACAACAATGATGTGAAATATGGACATACGAAAATCTTCATTCGTTCACCACACACCTTGGTAGATTTGGAGCGAGCCCGCAATGACATGATACCACATATAGTGACACTGCTGCAGAAGCAGGTGAGAGGCTGGATTGCACGTCGTAATTATCGTAAAATGAAGGCCGCTGTAGTGATTATGCGTGCCTATAAGCGTTACAAATTGCGCACATATTTTGACCAACTATCCCAAACGTTCCGTCAGGCCCGCAACTTAAACGATTATGGAAGGAGTCTACATTGGCCGCAAGCGCCGTTGTCTGGCAAAAGTGCAGAGCCACTACTTAGGAGAATGTTCAATCACTGGCGGGCCTACATGATACTGCGCAAATATCCGCGTGACGAATGGCCACAATTACGTTTGCAGATAGTGGCTGCAACCGCTATTAAACGGCGTCGGCTACACTGGGGTCAAGAGCGTAAATGGTTGGGAGATTATTTGTCCAATGTGCAAGAGAACAGCGCTTATCAGGCATATATCATGAATATGAAGAATTTGAAGAACAGCGATGGCTTCCGTGCAGTGTTATTCTCTTCTTTTGCTAAGAAATTCAACAAGCACAACAAGCAGGCAGATCGTGCATTTATTATAACAGATACAGCAATTTACAAACTTGATGAAGCCAAGCATAAGTTTAAAAATATGAATCGTTCCATTTATATAAAAGATGTAAGTGAACAGAAAAATTAATTTTGAAAAGCTTCAATTTTCATAACAGAATGACATTTTTTCGGCAGTTGACGTCCATCAGTATAAGCACAGGACGTGATCAATTGATAGTTTTTCATTCACCAGCAAACAATGATTTAGTGTTCGCGTTGCAAGGGGAGCACACACCACTTAAGGAGGATCGCATTGGTGAACTTGTGGGAATTATTTGCAAGAAATTCTATGAGTAAGTTTGACTTGAAAAGTTATAAGCGAACTATTTATAATTGGTTGAAATTTGGTTANGTTTGACTTGAAAAGTTATAAGCGAACTATTTTTAATTGGTTGAAATTTGGTTGTTTTAGCCTTGTACATCAAGAATTGCCAGTGCATGTAAGTCCCACCATCACCTGCCGTTTGGGCGGAAAGCCACGTACCATCACTGTCGAAGGTGTCAATGGTTTAGAAAATCCAAGTTTTCGTCATTCCGGTGGCAATATTATATTCGAAGTGCCTGTACATTACTGTGTTGGTTGATAAAACAATGATTGTTAAGCAATCGTACTATTATGCATGTTTTACAATTAATTTATTTTTTACAAACGAGTTCCTGTTATGTGATCTATGAAGCATTTTTACCGTTCAACTATTTTTATTTGTAAAGATTTATATGTACATATATGATTTAATTTGAATGGCGGCTATGACGGTGTGTGATTCACAAATTTTTTAAAAATTTCCTCCAACAATATTTCCGGATATCATGCAACAAATACATAATTTAAATATGTATAGATTTAAATATGAATTATTTGACAACGAAAAACTTAATGATTAATTTTAAAGGCAATCACAATTATAGATACATACATATGTATATCAAACATTGTTAAGGATCACTCAACAACTATGCTTAGAAAAACACACAATTTTTAAAAGCACTTATTCATTTAAAATTTTAAGCTGGTGAATACTTACATACATATGTATATGGCCATATGGGAGAGAGGATAATGTTTAAAAAAAGATAAAAAAATTCTACAATCAACTAAATTTAATGAGCGTATCTCGTAAATCCGTGTTTCAAACAGAACTGAGTTTGATTTAAAATTTGCTCTATTTTCACATTAAATAATTCTGCCACAAGANTAAAAAAATTCTACAATCAACTAAATTTAATGAGCGTATCTCGTAAATCCGTGTTTCAAACAGAACTGAGTTTGATTTAAAATTTGCTCTATTTTCACATTAAATAATTCTGCCACAAACAATTCCCTGGCCACGACTTTAAATCGTATAAAACTAAATGTGACAAGAAAGGAATTTTTTTGAATATAAACTAGATTGTTGTATATTTGTATGGTGGTGCCATGAAAGTTAATTATTGAATAAGTGCCTCAGCATTTGAGAAAAATAATACAAATAATCTTAAAAAATATGAGTAACCAGTAATAATAGGTCATATAAAAATGTTAACAAATCAAGAAAGAATAAATATAAAATCAAAAAATTTTAGTGGTAATGCTTTAATGAAGTTGGTAAAACATAAGGCAGAAACGTAAATATTTCATGTAAGAGCGCCAATCCCTTTCTTATGCCAAAAGAAAAGTTATAAATAAAATATCGCAATGGCAAACAGCAAATTGCTAAAGCACAGCACGCAATCGAAACAGCAATCAATGCAGTTTATACATACATGCATGCATATGTATGTACATATGTTTGTTATAGACTGCCACCCAGTTAGATAGTATTAAATCTAATTTATAAGATACATAGAGACTAAATAGGTACATATAACGTGCAGTTAGAGATAGTTCATTACATAACTAAGACATTAGAATGTACAAATTGAATAGATATCGAGAAAAATTAAATGTGCGTTGGAGTGGCTTGGATACTAAAGATGATCATAAAACACAAACAACAACAACATCAACTAGTAATAGTAATTTACTATCAAATGAGAATTTGAATATAAAATCAAATACAACAACAACGAAAAGTGAAATAGCCGCTACAGAATTGACATTGCAGGCCACTAGCGAAAAATTGGCTACTACAACCAAGTCAGTCGATGAGAGTGCAGCTGAAACTGCCTTAGAAACAGCCCGTGCTGCTGTGGAGGCAGCTAAATTAGCAGTGGATGTGCTCGAGGCTAGCAATGGAAAATACATAAATTGGAATAACAAACATGCAGAGTTGGCTGCTCTGTCCTGGTGCTGCATAGGCGATCTCATGGCATTTTGTAATAAATACGAATTTCGTTCCATAAGTCGGACAGACTCGCGTTTACAGCAGACAATTGTTGCTGAAGTGAAGGCTCTCTTGAACAGTACAGCACCTTTTAACATGCGACAACGTTTTCCAGGTAATATCAGAAACCCGGAGAATCTTTGGGTCTGTGTAGGACGTTGTGCGGGCATAGAATATCATTTGAATCGGATCCTAAGCAACTTTCGTAAGCCAATAGACCAATTATCTCCAGACAAACAGCGCATGGTCAGACAAACTTTTCACTTGGCAGTCAATGAACTGCATTTGGACATAACAGCTCGTATACTTGATTTGCGTCTCTATGATCGCAATATATTCGAACGTGACTTTCATTTAACTTGGGAAGGAGACACTTAGACATTAAAAAAACACCATACGTTTTTTATTCAACAAAGAACTACGATAAATTTAACTGTACGCGCTTTAAAAGCTTTTCATTTTTTTTTTAAATATTATATCGACATACCCAAACACATATATACATATATACTTATTTTGGTGCATTAAATAAATTTTGTGAATTTAATCAGTCGTGCTGTTTTTGTAACAGTAAATCACATCTGCACTCGAGCTGGCATTCAATGAAAAAATAATATACATATATCTATACATACATATGTATGTAGTACATATATGTACGTAAAATTTTTTTTTAAAGCTTTATGTATCAATAAGCGTTCATTGGTGAAATTTGTCGCTTTTAAAAATTCGTAAAAAAAACCATTACGGAAAGTGTTCAGAAATTTTGAAATTACTTCTTGGATAACGTTTGTAAATCTCTTTAAATGTAGATACATACATACAGACTTATAAGGATTGAAATATTAATAAGAAATATATATGTGGCTTTCAAACTCTTTAGATGAACATGAGTCCAAAAATTAATAATCATTTTTTAAATTTTCTTGTCGCTTAGTGATGCTCATTACCTTTTTGTTTTTAATTGAAACGTTGGGTACTTTTCCTTTATCAAGTCTTTTTTTCATTTAGAATTTGAGATTAAATTTACTTGTCTTTGGCACATTTCTTATAGTGAGAGAAATGCGAGTAGCACGTTTTAAGCGTTCGCCTTTTTTGTATGTATGCTCGCAATGTTCATAGTTGTTTATTTTATCACATAGAACATCCTCAGTTAATTCGCTTATGCCATGCATATAATCTGTGTACAGTTTATCCTTAATTATCAACAAGCTTCGTGGCTCAAGCAACAATTTGAAGCGCACTTCGCGTTTATTTGAATCGTCATTGTCACCATCAGTTGTGATATTGCTACTGAATTCCAAAACACAATGAGAACCACAAGAGATCGTGGATATAATTGGATGGAACAAAGGACCATCTGTGTGTGGCATTATTCCTTGTCCAGGTAAATACTCATTTACTAAAACGTGATTAGCTTTTTTTCCATCAAAAATACCTTTAAAAAAACAAATTTTTATTGAAGTTTCACTAAAAATAAAATTGCCTTTCACCTAAGTTATTTATTTTATCAACGTAAGATTGCAGCCAAACGGGCAGCTCTTCAGAAAACATGCCACGAGGATGTGGAACTCCGCCAAAGTTAATGAGACGTCTATTCATTAACTGTGTCCATTTAGGCTTTGGTGTACGTTCGATATTTGACAGAATTATTTTTTCTTCTTCAGAAGAAATGAAGTTAGGCACATACATTACCGATTCTGGGCACTGGAAAAATATAAAAGTAGGTATCTAGCTTGCAACACGCATTTGTCATAAATTTGACAATGAGCATGCCCTTACCTTAGGAACAAGAAAGTTTTCAAAATCCATTTTCAGCAATAAACCTAGTGGGTTTTTCTTACTTGCAAAATTTTCTTTATTTTCACATTTAGTCTGCAGCAGTCAAAGTAATCGTCGTTCTTCAGTCAACAAGTAGTTAGAAATTAAATTTTTATAACTAGCTTGCCTAATTTCAGGGACACAGTCTCACAACAAACAGGACAAAACAGCTGCAATCATTTTGGCCTTGACCAATGTTGCCAAAAGACAAGATTTTTAATTCAAAAAATAAATGTTTTATTAAAATGAATAAATAATAAAAATANAATAAATGTTTTATTAAAATGAATAAATAATAGAAATTGATAGGTATTCACATATTTAATAAAAAATAATTACATGGCAGGATTTGATATAAACATTTTCAATTTCTTTTGGCAACACTTACAATGCTGCCAAGCTACAGATGTTTTACAAAGTAATAGCCATTTAGCCAAGACTCGACATGAAGTAAAATTGACTTGAAAAACAGCTGGCTGATTCTGCCATATAAGATAGAGTTTGTGCTTAAATTTTTTGAAATTCTCTAAATTATGAAGCCAACCAAGTTATTTTTTTTTTTTTTTTTT
>JXHJ01001264.1:0-10511 GCA_001014935.1 Liriomyza trifolii | reverse complement strand
TTGTTGTACAATGACTTCACAAAGAAAAAAATTAATATGTCAAACATTAATATTACAAACATTGCCAAAAAAATCACATTTTTCAATTAAAAAAAATATATATGTGTTTATCACTTTTTATTCAAATATATAATGAATTTTGTCACTTTATATTAAATATTGTTGTTAATTTATATTTTGAAATTCATATATGTACATAGATACGTTAAACTTTTAACACTTTTATTTTCACTTGCACTCACCTTCACACTTCAAAACTAATTGAATAAGTTAAAGTTGCAACTGAAGAGTATGAAGACACCACACCAGTGCTGTCGTAGAACACAAAAATTTTCGCGTTTTTAATGTTGTTGTTGTTGTTTGTATGTTAAAGCATGTAGCTAAATTGATGGATATGTGGCGACATTGATCTTGTCGCCGACATACATATGTACATACAAACATACACAAAAACTTGCACACAGCTCGTGCAAGTTTATCAAACAATTGTTTTGTTTTTGTTTTTTAAATCGAACTTCTTCTCAAACACATTATTGCATATTAAAGAAGTTCTTCGCACAGTGGTGTTCGAACCACAACATAAGTCAAACGACCACGCCATACTTTCTCAACGCATTTTAATTATTTATTGAAATAGATTTTACTACTCCAGTTGTCAATAAATTGCTCCTATCATTTTTATTACTATTTGTTGTAACATTAATCACAATTTTAGTAAAATGTACAACAAAAGTTATAAAAAGTACAAATTTTCAACAATATTTCTACAACTTTTCCTAATAACTTTGCATTTGATTAATAATATTGTAAAATTTACAATTATATTTGTAAAACTTCTATGAAATCATACCAAACAGTTGTAGTTGTAAAATTAACTACTTGAATAATAAAAAATACAACTTGTGTTCTGGTTGAGTGTACTTTTTTGAAATTTTGAAATTCGTTGTACATTTTAAGTTATGATCAGTTTTGAGCATATTTTCATAGCAAATCTCGTATGTTTACGTTAGTGTGAAGCCTACATACATATAACGGAGTCGAAATGCGACCACCTTCTAAACTCTTTTCACCATGCTGTTGATCAAACCATATGGATCATGTTCGAAATATTCGATGTTCGAACCTGTTGTAAGGTTCGAACGTGTTCAAACGTTGGAACGTATGTTTGAAAGCTATTGCGATAAGCTTTATTTTTAATTTTTTTTTATGGTAAGGTTTAATTAAATAATACACAGTAAAAACAATAAAAATACATTACATAGGCGTTTATATCACTTTTCTATACTGAATAACATGAGATACAAACTGCGATAAACTGTAGATTTCAAACATATGGCACGCGCCATAAACATAAAAGACAAAGCGAAGTACCATTCGGTAATTAACGATCAATATCAATTATGTATATACATAAGCCACGAGCATGTATAAGCAAATCGTTAAACAACATGTTCCATAACTACTTACGATCGGAATAGTTTGCGTCTAGTTTAAGCAACATAGTTTTAATCTATATTATAATAAGATAGTTTTGGTCTAGTTTTGACGGACAACCTAACCCGATGATTTTTGCAGGGATGTGCCAGCAACGTCATCATTCCTGGTTGCACAACTATAATAGGCTAAATAGAACTCCAAATTCTAATGCGGAGGCACAAGAGGGTTCATCACAACCATAGCTGTTAATTTTTGATTACGATTACTAATGATTACCATTAGAAATAAAAGTAGTCATAATCATTACGATTACTTTTGATTATAAAAATAATGATTATTTTTGATTACGATTACAAAAGTAATCAAAAATAATCAAGATTACTTTTGATTACCAAAAATAATCAAAAGTAATCAAAAACAAACACAAGAATCTCGCGTGCCATTGCGTGCATAGGGTTTGCTGTACACTACCTTAGATTATAAAAATAATCAAAAATAATCAAAATAATCAAAAATAATCAGAAGTAATAAAAAATAAGTAATCAATTANTCCTTTCCAGCACGAGCGTTGTTAGACTCGGGGTCTGAGGTTTCGTTTATTTCTTCTCATCTATTGCATAGACTTCGGCTGCCAGTTCAGTCGACAAATATTTCGTTACTTGGCGTAAATTCACAAGNAATCAAAAGTAATCAACTATTTTCATATTAAAAAAAAAGTAATCAAATTACTAATCATTACGATTACTAATCATTACTTTAACAGCTATGATCACAACCGTCTACGTCAAATCAAGCACCGAGTAGTCCACGTTCATTCCATCAGTGTAAACAAACTACACATAAAGCGGTGCTACTGGGGACGGCGAATATTTTAATACACCATAATGGTGCTTGATTTCCAGCGTGAGCGTTGTTAGACTCGGGGTCTGAGGTTTCGTTTATTTCGTCTCATTTACTGCATAGGCCAGTTCAGTCGACAAATATTTCTTTACTTGGCATAAATTCACACTTAACTGCGACTTCTTCCAAACTCTGCGCACTGGTTATGGGCTCCACTCGCGATACCAAAACTCGTATTCCAAAACAGTATCAATCCACTTTGCTTCGACAAAAATAGATGAGCAATTGCGCAAATTTTGAAAGATCGAAGAAATTCCTAAAAAGAAATATTTTAATACTGACGATTAATTCTGCGAAAATTTGTATCGTACTGCTACGTAGTTCGCTTGCCCTTTTGACAATATTATTCGCTTGACCAAGCATTAGGGGGTTCAAGATCCTCAGCATTGAATATCTTTCGACGTAATGAAACGTCGCTACTACGAAAACCTCATTTTAAACCTGTGTATGACGGGGTAATTAATGAATATTTAGATCTCGGACATATGATTAAAGTCTTACCCCCAAATAAGGATGAAATGCATCAAACCTTTTATTTGAAACATCCAGTTATCAAACCAGACAGTACGACTACAAAAGTTAGAGTAGTTTTCAATGCATCTCATGCATCATCGAATTGTCGAAGCCTTAACGACATTCTTTATCCGGGTCCTGCGCTGCATTCCGATCTTACAAGTCTGCTACTCCAGTGACGACTTCACAAATACGTATTTAGTTGTGATATTACCAAAATGTATAGACAGATATTGATCAGCCCGGATCAACAGCAATTCCAACGAATTTTGTTTGGTAAAGAGCCGCTTCATTCCATTCGCGACTTTCAACTCAATACAGTTACTTTTGGGGTTAATTGTGCTTCATTTTTAGCAATCAGAACTCTGCATCAACTTGCTGAAGATGTTCAATCTACTCTGCCTTAGCAGCAACGTTGTTACGTCATAATATGTATGTTGACGACGTGTTGGGTGTTTATGATGATACAGCCACATCATTAGTTGCACGCAATCAGCTGGTAACTGCTTTAAGTTCTGCTGATTTTTAACTTCGTAAATGGGCGGCAAACGATAAGGCTCTAATTTCGGATCTTCCTGCATCTCATTTGTTGACAGAAGATTTCCTTCAATTCGAAGAATCAAGTTCTTCAAAGGCCCTCGGGGTACGATGGAGTGCGAAGAAGGATGAACTAGTTGAAAGTAGTTACCGAATGTAGCTGAAAGAGGGGTGGGGGGAGTAAGACAAAACTATACTGAAAAAAATTCTATATTATCGACCTACTACCTCCCGAAGTCCAGGCGCTGTAGTGTGTATACAACAGCCGTGAGCGCCAATTGAAATTTCAAAAGTGCACTAAAGACCCCACGTTACAGGCTACGTTAATTAAAAAAAGCAGGTAAGTAAAATGTTGATTTTTATTGAAATGCAAGCACCTCAGTCAAGAAAGCGCTGTTATGTCTGCGGTTCAAAGAAAGATAAAAAAAACGTAAATTTGTTGTGCCAAATGCAGGATTCCCGTGTGTGAAGAGCATAGACATGAATTATATCCTGACTGTGCGCAGTAATTTTCATGCTCGGAAATTAGGCATCGCATTAAATTCTATTCACTTCTAAAATTTTTTTTCCTTAAAATACTATCTTTTAGCTTTAATTTCCCGTTTGAGATTTTAAAAAATATTAATTTTAGCAAAAATTATGATTTTTTGAAAAAAAAATTATTTTTTACGTTTTAATTTGTTTATAAAAATCAATTATTTAAACAAATGAAAAAATCAATAACATATAAATTGTTTCTTCAATTAGAATAGTTAATAAAGTACCATGAATTTTTTTAGAGCTATAAAATCACTTTAACATACGTTTGTACGCTTCCGACACAAAATACCCGACGTTACAGGAATAAGGTAACGAAAAAGACGTTACACGGTAAGGGGTAGGGCTGGCATAATTTGCACTTCGAAATTAAGACAATGCAATATTGATATGAAATAATGTTTTAGGAATTTTAAAAATATCTGGACAATCAAGGCGAATCAAGGCCGTCTGGCAAGCCTAAATTAGCCCCAGCTCTTTAGCCAAATCTAAGGAGTTTGTATCCAATTATGAGATTGTCTCACAAATTCGCATTCCACGTTGGGTAGGGACAACGAAAGGGGCCCGAATTGAGCTGCATGGCTTCTGCGACGCATCGGAAAAGGCATATGCAGCTGTTATACATATATATTAGGGTTGATATTAATAACGAGGTCAGAACGTCTCTTTTACCAGCCAAAACCCGAGTAGCCCCCGTGAAAACAATTTCTCTTCCTCGTTTGGAGCTTTGTGGAGCTCTGTTGCTAGCTCAAATAATAGACAATCTTAAGTCTGAAATTGCTCTGCCACAACATTCATTGTACTGCTGGAAAGATTCGACTGTTGTATTGGCTTGGTCAGCGGTCTCGAAAATCCTGCTGATATAAGCAGCAGAGGCATATGTTCTGCAGATTTTATCAACCATAAATTATGGTGGACTGGGCCTCAGTGGCTATTGGCAGATCCATCTCGTTGGCAAACCTCTAAAGAGGAATTAATCACGGCAGAGGAAGCAAAACCTGTCCTTGCAAGATTTTCATCGTTCGCTAGAGCTCTGAGAGTAATTGCATACTGTCGTAGATTCGTTCCTGCTTCTCAAAAGTTGAAATCTTGGTCAAATGTCACTTTGGCTCAGCAAGAAATACAGGAAGCAAAATCGCAATTAATTCCGTGTTCTCAAAAGGAACATTTTCCAACAGAATACGACTGCTTACCAAAAAAACAAAGAATTTCATCAAAGAGTTTTCTTTTGCCTTTGAACCCAATCTTAGACGAACAAAGTATATTACGCGTCAACGGTCGCCTTGCTCAAGCGACTTCGCTGTCCTTTTCGGAAAGATTACCGATAATTCTACCTTATCAAGCTCAGTTTTCAAGATTGCTTGAACAATGTATTCATGATATATTTTTACATGGAGGCAACCGACTGATGCTTCGTCTCCTGCGCCAAGAATTTTGGATGCCTCGAGCACAAAATATGATTAAACACATTATTCATAAATGCAAAACATGTGTCCTATACAAACAAAAACTGCAATCGCAGATAATGGGAGCATTGCCAGAAGAGCGATGTACTTTTTCTAGACCCTTCGCTGTAACTGGTGTAGACTTTGCCGGGCCATTTGAAATTAAAAATTATCCCGGCCGAGCCTGCTTGATTACCAAAGGATACGTGTGTGTCTTTGTATGCTTCTCTCATAAAGCGATTCATTTAGAACTCACTAATAATCTGTCAACCGACTACTTCTTAGCAGCATTTGCCAGATTTGTCTCCAGACGTGGATGGCCACGCAAAATGATTTCAGATAATGGAACCACTTTCGTGGGAGCCACAGCTGAACTGAAGAGAGAATTCCATCGAGTAGCCAGAGAAACATCCAACAAAGTGCAGCAATGCTATGAACACAAAAAATTATCTTGGGAATTTATTCCCGCTGGTGCGACTCACATGGGTGGTCTATGGGAGGCAGGGGTAAAAAGTTTTAAAAGTCATTTTAAAAAGGTTGCTTCGAATTTTAAGTATACCTTTGAAGAAATGTCGACGCTCCTTTGTCGCATTGAGGCGTGCCTAAATTCAAGACCTCTTTGTCTGAATACCGACTCCTGTCCGGAAGAACCTGCTTTGACTCCCAATCATTTACTCGGCGGATTCGAACTTATGAGTCCCGCCTAAGAAATAAACGTCAACCAACCGATTTCCATTGTAAACCGGTGTAGACGTATCAAAAGCCTCAGCCAGCAGTTCGCTTTGCGCTGGAAAGAGGAATATTTAAAAGAATTACACAAACGTAATAAATGGCGATTTCCGTCAAAAAATATTGAAATAGGTGATGTTGTTGTTGTGAAAATCTACCACCTACTGAATGGCGTTTAGGCCTCGTAGAGATCATACACCCTGGGTCCGACCAGAGAGTGAGAGTGGCAACTATTCATACCCTAAAGGGCAAAGTGACCAGACGATTAACGAAGCTGGTCCTTCTGCCTAAGGACAAACAATAATTCTTTTTATCGATTTCAGAAGGCGGACACAAAGGGGGAAAATCGTTCCAACTCACCTGCCCTTTCTATGGACACTCCAATACTGGAGGAGGTGGAACTAGAGAAATCTCCGTCATCACACCCAGTGCCTCCAATCGGCCCACTTCAGCCAAAATTTACCTGTGCTCTGTGTAAAAAGCATGCGGTTCTGCCGCAAATTTAAACAAATGGATGTTGAACACCGTTTACGAGCGGTCATTAAACATGATTACTGCATGAGATGCTTATCAAACACCCATATCTCATGCAAATGCTCAAGCACAATGAAGTGTGTCAGATGCAATGATTCACACCACTATTTACTCCATGAGGACGCTTCGGCGACGGTACGGCACCCACGAAACAAAACGACACGCCCCGAGCGTTGCTTTCACGCTCCTTGAGGAATTCATTGTAGCCCATCGACCACCGTTCTTCGTCGCTCAACCTCATTTAGCCAACATGCCAATTTTCGATCTGGGTGAAAGCCGAGCAATCACAGTTCTAGCACTCTGGGATCAGTGTTGCGCCATGAATTATATCGTTCAACGACTTCTCGCCCGACAAGGTCTCGTGCGTGTGCCAGCCGCTGTCGATCAGGACTTTCAGCTGGTGATCACCTCCACAACTGTGTCCAATGAACGCGTCACATTGGTGGCACGTGTTATTGAGGTTATTGCATTAAGATACGATTTGGCTTGTTTATGCTTGTACTTAAATCGCATTACCCAACAGTTTTTTAATGGCCCATATTTTTTTATTGTATGGGATAGTGGACCAAAAAATGATGCTTCGGTTTCAATTTTGGACCATCTAACTTAATATATAATTGGTGATGTTCTTTTATCAAATTCTTCAATATAATGATATCCTTATCTGTGAAATTATTTTGATATAAAATATCTATTATTTCTATTAAAACAGTTAATAACTTCCAATGGAAATTATTTTGTGGAATTAAATCACCAATTATTAATGGGAGAAATCGCACGAAACAGAGCATTTCGGAAGCACTCATTTTAAAAGTTTTGGTCTTTCAATATTTTATGTTAATAGGACCTGAAAAATTCCCTATTTCTAGTTCTTCATAAGGAAACAGTTGCTTTCTTCCATTCAGAACATCTAAATTGATGACTTTATCATTTACTAGAGAGAGCAAAATGTTGCTAATATCATATCGGCAAACGCATTCTAAAATATCATGCATGAGGTCAAAATACAAAATTTTTGGTGACAACGAAATTATCTAGTTCATTGAACACACACTTAGTTTTAATTCCATTTTTTTTGAAATTATTCTCTAGCAAATCTTTTGAAAACTTCCGAAACATCAACTTTCATTTCATTTTTTGACCTCGTACGAACTCTGCAAAAACGTTTACTTATTAATAATTCACCAATAAAAAGCGAGAGAATAATATGAACTTCTTTTAATCCTTCATTGGTTTGAATATAAATGCCATTTTCCAGGAAGTGGAACACTTTGATAAAGCTGGACAAAACAATTTCTGGATCAGACTTTTTCAATACATCTGCAGGAATAAAAGCGAAACGGAAAACGAAATCTAATTTTGATAAAAGGTGTTGAGGTTATGTTGCAAACATGCAATAAAAGGACAAAATTGACTCTGCATGGCTTCCAAGGGGGTTATTTATTTGAAACTCATCAGAATATAAAAAAGGGAACTATTATTGTATTAATGGGATATCTTGCTTTTATTTCTGTGTATATTTCAGAGTTTACAAAATGATTTATGGAATTTGCTTCCAGAAATTACTCTTCAGTTTTCAATGACGATTCGAGAACGGTGGGAAGTTCAAACAAAGACTTGAACTGGAAAATTATTGGCATTAAAGATAGATTTTGAAGAAAGTGACATTTTACCACTAAAAACGTGTAAACGTTTTTTGTAGTGGATGTGTCCAAGTAATAAAAAATGCGTAACGTTTATTTTCAAAAATTCACTTTATTTGGTATTCTTTAGTTTTTTAATTCTGTTTTTGTTTCTTGTTTTTAGTAGATATCACTTATTATAAAAGTGATATAAAAAAGTATAAAATGATTGCAAAGAAAAGTGATCGAAATAGAAAAAGAATGGACGTTATAAAAATGCAACTGTTTTATAATTCATGGTCAAATCAAGTAAAGTTCATTGTACGAATTAAGTGATATATTGCTAATGTTACTAAGTGAGCGAGATATCACATCGTGATCGTTCGTTACTAACTTAAAGTTCTCCTTATTCAGCTATAAGGTTAATGCGGTATAATAGTAGCGAGTAGTGCGTTTAAGTGAGTGCGAAATAGCAAGTGCAGGGTTATAACAGTGAAGAGGCTATAACTCTGACACGCTCACCTAAACAACCGCTTTTAACATTTGGTGCAATTTTATGAGAAACAATAAAAGAACTAGCTGCTTCATATAAGTTTAATTCTTTGAGAACTTAAAAAAACGGTGTTTGGTGTTGATATCGCGAAATGCAACTTCACAAATATTTAAAAATAAATCGGTATCTATTGTGTTGTACTGAACGATAACATATTTTAGAATTGTAGCAACGGATGATGTTAAAGATTTCATTAGGTTCTGTATACAAATCACTTCGTTTCGTGACATGTAAGTTTCTCGATGCAAACGAGGTGTTAATTTGACCCTCCGCCAGGCACATATTTTTTACCCTTAGTTACGGCACATGGTGCCTGGCCAGGCCCATACGCATTTACATGCATTTCTATGGAAATAAGGCTAGTTTTCTATTCGGTTTTTACTCAGACGGTTAAATGTTTGTTATATATTGTGTTTCTATTGAATTTTGCTATGAATGATGACCTATTTAAAAAAAAAAATAACCTGAAAAATTAATAAAATGAAAAAGTCACTTTTATTTTGTTTTCTGTATTGTATTCTGTATGATGAGTGATATAATGAATGCTTATAATGGAATGAAATATTAAATTGAAGATCCTTATTTCAATATTTAAAATAAAATTTTCTCGAAATGCCATGTCTGTTAAACTATTGTTAAGAGATCTTTCAATAGAACTGACAACGGCTATTTCGTAACTGAACTTTATTCTTTAAGTTTTGGGTATTATGAGAGAAATTAGATGAAACATATGAGAGTACATTAATACTGAGAATGCAATGAACATAAGTGCTTAAATGAGTGAAAAAAACCAATAAGTATATATTGATTGGCTTGACATCCTGACTTAGCTTCGTCCTCGATGTCGTCATCATCATCTTCAGGCTCGATATGACCATTTGACAATTCTGGACTATCATGGCAAAAGAGTTTAAGTTTGTCAGCGGCATAGACCGTGTTTAGATTACGCTGTGTTATTTGCATCCCGTATTACATCCGTTATTACGTACCTATCATTTGGCAAGACTTTTGCAATTAAGTACGGCCCTCGGAATTTAAGTTCCAGTTTCCTGGACTAGCCGATGGAAGCAGGTATATATGCGACCACTACTAAGTCGTTCACGCCATAAACGTGAGGTTGATTGTGCTGTGCGTCAAAACGTTTCTTTCATTTTATGCTTTCTTCTTCTATACGCTGCGCTGCCAGATTACGTCGTTCGTTGATCGTAACATCTGTTGAGTCATCCTCATGCACGACCCCAAACATATGATTGCTCACAACATCCCTCAAATTAAAATCGAAAACTAATTGGTTTGGTGTAAAACCACTTGTGGCATTTTGCTGCGTGTTGAAAGACCACTATAATTCATACAGATGCTGGTCCCATTGTTTAACGGTAACCACACTCGTTCTTAGAAAATTCAATATTAGCTGGTTTGCCCTCTCGGCTTGACCATTCGCCCTTGGTGATCGTACAGTTGTTTTGATATGCTGTGTATCATGCTGAAAGCAATAATCCTCGAACATTTTAGAAGTGAATGCCATACCTCTGTCCGTGATCACGCGTTTTAGTTGCCCAAAATATGAGGTCAGTTCATTTAGTTTCGCTATAACAGGCGCACTTCTTGTATTCTGTAAAGCCTTCACTACCACGTATTTGCTGAAAGCATCTGCAATTACCAGCACGTAACTCATCCCTTTGCTGCTTTTAATGAACGGCCCCA
>JXHJ01001227.1:0-12315 GCA_001014935.1 Liriomyza trifolii | reverse complement strand
ATAATAATAATAAATAATAAATCAAATAGATAGAGAAAATATAACATACCACTAATTGTATAAGACGATGTAATCATGCATGTATATTTAATTCATGTTCAGAATATATACAAAATACTATACAAATTATATACACATATATACATACATATTTACATATATATAAAAAACCATTATTGATTATATTCTTAAAAAACAAAAACCAACAACACAATTAATGCTGCATACAAATGTGCATATATGTATACCTATATATCTGTAACAAAACTTCTATTTATTTCAGATATATGTTGTATGGAAAAAAAGCTTTTTGAATCTTCTGTTAAATACAAAATCCATAAGACTTTTTCAAAACAACGATGTTAAAAAAAGTGAATACTTTTCAAAAAATAAAAAAAAACAAACAAACATAAAACAAATATTAATGAGGATTAAGCCCTGTTTGTATATACCAGATGAAGAAATAACTGAAATATATAAAAAAAAAATTATTAATAATAATAATAGTGAAGAATTCAAAATCAATAAGCAATCTAAGGTCTTCCTGTTGGTATATAAAGCACCGTATTTTAAAAAATATGTATGTCAAATTAATTACATTTAATTGTTCCTTAATATTTCTTGTTCCTCTATAACTGTTTTTGTGCAAATTTCGTTTTGTGTATATGTATACATACATACATATTACTTTAAAACGTGGACCAAATTGTTATATTGGGTGAGTGCCCACCCAATCATAAAAACACCTATGAGATTGTGGAATATAACAACAAATATTCATCATAATCATATATCCTTATGATTTTCTTCAACACTTTTCAAACAGAGTTGCTTGAAACATAAAACAACAATAATAACAATTACAACATCAACATCAACATTACAATTAATAAACACATTTATTATTATTACATTTTTATTATGTATTAGCGAAAATAACAACAAAAAACAAATCAAACAAAAAAAAAATTAAAAAACGTAATTTCAATTTGAATCTACATAAGAAAACCCTATAATCTTTTTGGTAGTTGGAATGAAATTGCATATTTGTTGAAAATAAAATTTTTCTTACATATATACACATATATACTCGAAACAGCTGTTAAATTTTGTCATTATTTTGCAAAAACATAATAGGAAATTTATTAAAATCAGAATTATATTTCATTAAATTAAATTAGAAGAAAAAAACAAACATATTATATTAATAAAAACAAGAAAAATATTTAATCAAAAAAATGCACATGAATGCAATAATAACCGACAATAGTACATACTACATACATATACCCATATACATACTATATATTTATTCAATTTAATATTAATTAATTGTTGTTTCAACTGATTTACTATAGAATATATACCCAACCTATATTGATTGCACTTTTCTCATGCTTACTAATATAACCCCTTCTAGTCATTTATCTTGCCATTATATTGAGGATTAGTTAAAATGAACAAACCATATAATCAATTACATACCTATATACAAGATCCTAGTTTAGTCTAACTACCTACATACATACATATTTAGCAAACAAACATACATACATACAAGTTTACTGCTTAGTTATTTGGCAATTAGATTTATAGTTTGCCTCCCCCTAATATACAACTTATAACCAACCACATATAAAGTTCTCTTCTACTTCCTATTATCTATACTTCTTCTTAAGTTGTTCAATTTCACTCAAACGTATACTCTCTCTCTATTTGAATTGAATGTATATACTTGAATAAATGTAGTTGAGTTATTTTAAAAATTAAACCTATATACATACATATATATGCGCGATCTACACATGTAATCATATTAAATAAGAAGACGGAACATTAATTAAAACTGAGCAATTAAAAAAAAATATTTAACTTTTATATATACATAATAATAAAATGTTTTCCACCAATTAAATACAACGATAAATAATTAAAAAAAAATAATAAACAGACAAAAAAAAATCAAAAGCAATATGTTATATTTATAACCAACAATAGAAACTGTATAAGCTACTTCTGAATTATTAAACTGTTTATACAATATTTATAAACGTTGAAATAAATATAATTGATGATATAAATTGTAACTTCTACTTTTTTACATTATTTTCCCCTCTAAAATTTGAAAGAACCCAAATTATCAAATATTCAAAGGGAAATTTAAAGAAGACCATCAGAAGATCACCAATAAAAATATTTAAAAAAAAATCATGATGGTCTTTGACCAAATATTATAAATTCATTATGTCACTTTTATTTTATTACTACTTACATCCCAGTTTCTTTTTATTGCTGTTGATGAAAACATAAGAGAAGGTTTTTCAAAAAAGTCCTGAGTAGGAGCTGTAACATTAATTTTTATATTAATATGGATAATTTTTTTTAAATGTTAACTTTTTAATTACCTAATGATGATTTGTTGCGAATTTGAAATTTGAATTCATTTCTTGTAAATTTTCCTAGTAGAAGTGCGGGTTTTAAAATTTGTCGTAGATTGGCAGCCATATCTTACTAAAAATTTCGTTATTTTTTTTTTTTTACAAAAACTTATTGTAATCTATAATCTCGAAGTTAACACTGGAATTTTACATTTGATAAAAACGGAAAAGCATAATTTGTTATGAATTTCTTTAATAAGTAGAGTAGATAGCAATATAAACAAATTTTTTTTTTTTTTTGTAAAGAATATTTATTTTGCTTTTGGTTTTAAATATGAATGAATTCGTTTACAACACATATCAGCATTTTTGTTTAGGCCATTCACATTTCTATGAATTCCTAGGTAGAGTGCACATTTCACAAGCGCTCAACTCTCCACGATTGATAAAAGTGCAATGCTTACAAGTCCAGTTGCTCGCTTCAGAAGTGTTCACAGCTGTGGTAGAATCATACATGGCATGTGCGCCATCAGCTCCTCCACTAAACAACAAATTTTACAAAAGAAGTGTAAGATAATTGTCAGTGAAATAAATCAATTTTTATTTACCTGTTTCCTGATGCCTGCATAAGTGATTCTAAAAGCTTCCAAACTTCTGTAGTTTTGAATTCCTCCGCTTTAGTTGCATCTTTTGTTCGCACAGCTTCAAACAGCAATTGCATATTTTGCCGCATGGGTAACAGATCCGTTTTATACAAGTAAATCAGCAAATGGAAATCGGATAATGCAGCTAAAAATTCTTGTTCTGGCCAGCTGGTTAAGTAAACAGCAAGAGCATTGAAGTCTTGTAAATGGCCGTCTAAGTAACGATTTTCTACAGGAAACACAGCACCTTTGCCATACTGTGTGAATGAAAATTGCGGTTGTAAGGGTGTTGATGCTGGCACATCTACTAGCAGGTATTCAACAGGTAATGGACGGGCAAGGCGTTGCACTTCATTTCCATATTGATCTTTTTCCTGTAAATCAAAATCCAATTAAGTCCATTCATACTATTGATTTTGAACTAGNCATATTGATCTTTTTCCTGTAAATCAAAATCCCAATTAAGTCAATTCATACTATTGATTTTCAATTATATACCTTATAATAAACATCGGGAACATATTGCTTTTCAGTTGATTCACGTATATAGCCCAGCTCTGGTGCATCTTTAGTAGGAATTAAACAATTATCTCTTACTAATGCCATACACTGAGCAGAAACTGCATAGCCCTCCATATGCACTTGTTTGGATTGATCACCTGTTAAATATTTGTATATTTATTTATTTTTTAATTGAATATGAGTTCAAGTCAATAATTTTGTAATTCATACCAGTTACGCATATTGTTACAAATTTGGACCCAAAAACCCCACTGGATGAATATTTACAGGGATTCGGATGAGTATTTTGAAAATGGCCAGCCATAATGCACTCTTTTGCAGTCAAAAAATGCGTTTCAATCCCACGCAAATGCTTCACTGCACCTGCTACAGAATCTTCAGTTATAAGATCTGTAAAGATCCAACCAACCTGCATAGTANGTTATAAGATCTGTAAAGATCCAACCAACCTGTATAGTAAATTAAAAACATAAATAATTTATCGTCAGAATATTACAAGACTAAAGTATTTAAAGTTAATTGTAGGTACCTTTTTCAAGCCCAATGATTTAGCTACTTCATCAACATCTGCACCATGTTCGTCTGGTAATAATTGTATTGAGTCCCTTGTTGATTCTTGTGGTGGTTCATAAATGGCAGCTACCACTGCACGTATGCCAAGCGGTACATCTGTGTGTACTTCATATTTTCCATACAAGTAACCTACACGCTGATGGCCCGTTGTACGCCAATAGTTGAGGAAACGCTCAACTATATGCGTATTTTCAAACATGACATTATCCACATGTCTGTAGGTCTGTCGATTCAGCGTGATTGCGGATGGATGACATTTTGAGCAAATACCTTTAGGCCAAGGTGGATGTTCACGGCAACCAGGCTTAATTTGACAATTAATTTCATCAAAAGCCACATACTTGCCACGATCAATGCCAGACATTTGCTTGCGTATATAAGAGTAAAATGACATGTGCTTAATATTGTGCTCTTTAAGATAAGTCTCGTCATAAGGTTCTAAGGGTGAACAATGCACACAACTGCTGTTACCGGTGTGACGGCATCTGTTTAGGACAAAGAAATGCATTAATAAATTTAAATATACATATAAGTTGATAATTGTTTAAATAATTTACAATTTTGAATCACGTTCTCTTTTAATCAGTCCATCACATTTTCCTAATATTTCATCAACAGTATCCAGTTCTATATTATTTTGCTTTTTAGAGTATGCTCCATTAGCTTGATTTGTATTGCTTGTGTTGGCAGTACCACCATTTTGGAACGCCTCTGGTGACATTTCAACAGCATTGACTGATTCGGCTGATTGTTTCAAATAAATGATGTCTCCATGTTTAAGAAAAGAGGCTACACTTTGTGAAAGACTGGCATGTAGCTCATCAGTATAATTTCGTGTTTTATAAAGAGACACATTCTCCAAATTGTGAACAGCCTTCACTTGCTGAAAGAGTTGATTGAGATTAGCGCCTGGTGAGATTTCCACTCTTTTCACTCCATCTGGCGATTGAACTCGTATTAGCTGAAAATCAGAGCACAGTTTTTAACAATCAAAAATCTGGTTTCTAGAGTAATACACTACTGAGTGCTGGTATATGTTAAACAAACGATGCCTTGCAAAAGCGTACATTTTCCGCTTAGGCCACTGCTAACCAACTCTTATGAAATAAATAGTATATTCGCGTTTTATTTAATTTAATTTACCTCATTCAACTTGACGAAAAATTTTGTTTTCTAATTTTTTGGTAAAAATCCAACAATTACAACAACAAGAACATACATAATTAATTAAGCTTATTTAAGGGGGTGCCGTCGATAATTTTTGATTGCATTGCTCATTAAATCAATTGAGATGGCAGATAAATACACATGTAATTTTAAATTATTTACTTTTTTAATTTTGAGTTAGGAAAATTGTGTGACTGTGACGAAAGACTTCAATTGGGAATGGTAGGGTAGCTGCTATCATACGACGTATCAGATTGTGTTTTCTGCACTTTATACATATTCAATTATAATGAATACATATTGTTTTTTAATGTTATAAATAATTAAAAGTTAACTTTATACCTGTTAGAAAAAATATTTTTGTGTTAAATAAGTATGTAATTTGCTACATCATCATATCACCACCTTCAGCTACTTACAATATTTTTGTGAGGAATTGACATTATAACTTATTTTCTGTGAATTATCTGTATTATTTTGTTATTTTTGACCAAACGTATAAATGAACTTTATTCAATTCTTTTAAATCTACACATATGTTTTTATTTAAAAGAAAACTTTTTTTACTAAAAATTTGCTTGCTCGAAAAACGCACACTCACAATTTGTCATTTGTTCAATGTTTTGAAAGTTCTTTTATATGTTTAGAGTTGCCAATGTATATTTTGACAGTTTTCCATACATTGACATTGACAGATTAATGCTAGGGTTACAATGAAATACGGCAAGAAAGCGCAGTATGATTTTGAAAGATACCGATAAATAAATTCAAATTATCGAATGAATATAAATTTTATTATTATTGTCAAAAACATGCCAATTTTTAAATTAAAATTTCTTTTTAGTTCTTTTATCTATAATAATCAGTTGTTTATTTCGAAAACAAAAATATATTCGGATTGATTATGAGTTTTTTTTTCCTAATTCAGATTAAGTAAAATTTAACCCTAATGGACCAAAAAATTATATCTGATATTATAATATGTATGAATGGAATTTTTTGGCTAGCAATAAAAAATATATAATATGAAATTTGTAAGGTCTTAACAGCTGCATAAAGTTCTTATCAATAGGTACATAAAAAAGAGCTTAAGAAAAAACTTAATTCATTCATAAAAGACCTGTTGGTTGACCTCAGAAATTGTTTTGGAGATTATCAGGGTCAAATTCATCTGAAATACTTTCACACTTATGTTTTTTTTTTCTTAAATTTTAGGGATATAAAAAAGTACAAATGACATGTGAAATTGTTCTTAATTTTATTGTACTTTTATAGAGTAAACAATCATTTATATTTCTAAAATCCTTTAAACATGAGATGAAAGTCCTCAATGCGCAAGCGCTTGATATCATTTAGTCAAGACCGTCGAAATAAAGGTGCAGATACCTTGTGTGTTATAGATTCAAGGACTTCAAAATTGTTAATATATATTTAATTTTTAAAAAATAATTTGCCTTCTATTTAAAACATTCATTGCAGGTGATATCTTCTACCTTTTGAAAGACCCCTCCGAAATCGTTTAAATACGCCCTTGACTGTAGACCATGTTTGTTGGTCTGATAGGATAAGAAAACTTGATAAATTTTCAGTCGTAGTTTTGCCTCGTAGGAAAGTGGTACTTTAAAATTAATTTCCTTTCATTTTCGCTAGTCTAAGATGTGGCGGTTGTGCTTTCGAATTAATAAAAGGACACTATCAGCTGTTTAAACTTATTATATTGAATAAATATAAAATCAAGTAAGTTTATTTAAATAAATCTGACTTTGTGTATTCCTCAAGGAGTTAATTTGACTTATTGAAAATAATATTATAGTGTCTGATACGTCAAGTGTGTATAACTATTTATTAGACTGATAAATATCCTTCTTTAATCCCCAAAAACTTAAAGTAAAGGAAAACGAAAAAAAATTTGAATTAACAACATTGTTTTCGTTATTTAAGAACTTTATTATTTTTGTTTTTCTGAGATAGAGTATACATGTTAAAAAAAAATAAATAAATGAATGAGAAAATGATAAATTTTGGTTGAGTCGTTCGGTAGACGGAAAATACACTTAGATTTCAAATTTTATATTGCTCATCATTTGTTCTTGTCGAAAAATTAGTTAGAGTTCTGCCGTTCTTCGTTACATCTTAGAGAACTGAGCGACGAGCTAAGAAATAAAAAAGAATATTTTAGTGTTTTCGAGAGGCACAACATATAAAAATACTTATATGTATATTAAAACTTACGAGTCAATGGTCTTGCTGGGTGCTTAGACCATACGTAACGGTTCCTTACAGGGGACAAGTAAGAGTCGCGTGTAAGAGGACTCGAGGCTCTTGGGACGGAACCAGCTCTAAGTGGGGCTAAGTCATCCATATCCCACCAAAAGGGATCACGAGTAAAGGCTGAAATGGGAGCATTTGGGTTGGGGTCCAACATGTCCCTGAAGCGGTTTCTTGGATGGAAGATTGGCAGTCCTTCATTTTCAAATAATTTCCGATTGTGGTGTTTTTCCGTTTTAGGTGTTTGCGAATTTCAATTAAAATTTTGATAGTGGTGCGTTGAAGAAAATAATGTTGATAGATAAGGAGAAAGAAAACGTAATTTTTTTTTTAAACTAGAAATATAACATAAAAAACGAAGTTCACATTTAAACAAAAATATTTCATTCATGCATTGAACCAGCTTGAATTAAAAGCAAATGTCTCACAATCAGTAATTCATTGTTGAAAACACTTTTAAATTTGAGCCTTACGGGTATAAACCAAGCGCTTATGATGCTTCTGGTCCTTCAAAACACACTACATATACATATAATCATTAATTTGATAAATAATAATTTCATTAGACAAAAGAAGAAATAAAAAAAAACACAACATGAACACAAATTAACAACTTTCAAAAACGTTTTGTATAAAGCAAGCAAAATGTTTGTATTGATATGATAAGTGAAGCTTTTATGATAGCGTGAAAAAAAAGAAAAAAAAAGAAGCATAGTTTCGTGAGTTGAATACAAAACGTTTGTGAATTGTTATATCATTTGGATAAATATGAATAGATAGTTTAGTTTACCATCGGCATCATACGCGACTTCCGTAGGACGTGGTCCCCAGCGGCCAGCTTTAACAGGTGTAGGACTTGGGGAGCCCTCGCGTTCAAGAACACGAGGGTTATCAAACTTACGAGAAAATAGTTCATCAAGTGGTTCAAGGGAGCTAGCACGCCATAATGGACGAGTGAATGGGGCTAAGCTTGTTGCACGCTCAAATACAGATGGAGCTCTTGAAGAAGCACGGGGAGCAACACTGACTCCACGATTACCATAAGTTGGTGGTGGTACATAAGGCTCACTGCCAGCACGCACATAACGTCCTGGTCTAGGGGACGGGGACAAGCGTGCTGTAAATAATCCAATGTAAACCAATTGTTTTTTTACAATTTCAATTTGTTTTTGTTGTTTTTTTGTTGTTGTGTGAGTTCGGTCAAATAGACAAAAATGTGCGTTTTTATGAATGTAAACAATTACTACCTTATATATTTAAATTTTATTTTGTTTTTCTTTTTTTACAGAACATGCAATTTTTTTATACTCAATTCATTGTCACTATCACTTAACAATACCACAAAAAACATTAAAAGAACACAGAAAAAAAATTAAGCAATTGAATACCTTTGGAATGAGTTGTATGTACTTACCAAAAGTTTTATATCTATCGTGCCAGTCTTTCAAATGAAAATGTTCTTTCTGCGATGAATTAATGTCGTTTGAATATCAGCGATGACAAATTTTCATACAAATAATATTTGTTGCTTGTTAATCAGCAAAATTAGGAATTATTATTTTCTTTTAGATATAGATAGATAGAATAAAAGAAAGGTGGATTCACAGACATACATTTTTGATTAAAAAGTCCTTGAAATATTCTAAGCCGTTGAAATGCATTAAAATATAAGTTAAATAATATTAAAAAAAAGACAGTTTTGTTTTATTATTTTTTAAGCAATTTATTTTAAGGGATACTTATTGTCATTCAGTTTGCACTTGAAGTATGTTAATAAAGCCTATGAATATTAAATTATTTGAATTTATAATATTTATGATTGGAAAATATAAGCAATTAAAAATTAAATGAAATTTATTTAAAAAAAGATAATATGTTTGAAGTGTTATTGTGAGTGATGAGTAATGTATGTATGTATGTATGTAATTTATGAAGAAACGAAATATTTTACAGAAAATGTTGTTGTTTGCAATGTTCAATTTTATTAGACTTTTTTTTCTTCTTCTATAATACATATTAATGTAAATATGTTTAAAATTGTAGTAAAAATTGCAAATTATATACTCTCAAATTTGTTTGTTGCACTGTAACTATAAATGTATGCATGTAGTATATTAAACACTTTATATGTATGTATGTACATATTTATATATACCCTAACATGAAGTATATATATGTTTATTATCTTTTTTGTTTTTTGTTTTTTTTTAATATATTCGAAATATTACAGGGACTGAAAAAAATTAATATTTTCTTACACATTTACTTGTAAACTACAACATGAGAATAATCCATAAATTAATGTTATTAGGCTGATTGTTTTAAATTACTATTATATTGATTTTGGCAACTGTTAAATATCAACTTCATATAAATTTTGCATGTTCTTTTTAATTAATCTTTATTATCTTTTTTTTTTGTTCTATTATCGATGAGGCTTGTTGTTGTTGGCGGCTAGCATCTTTGTTATATTCAAAGTTATATATCCTTACCCTTGTTCAGATCGTGCAAAAGTTTGTCCTCAGGCTCATACTCCAAGGGCACTAGAGCATTTGGTGTTAGTGGCTTATCCTTAAGATAAAGACCGTAACGGGATGGGTATCTAATAAAAATATTATGATTTTGTTTTTTAAAACATTTTTTTCATTACTTAATAAAGGTTCAATTTTTATTTTTATTTTTTTTTTGTGTCTACCTGCGTTCGATTTCTTGCATGCGCTTCAAATGATCATTCCATGCACGTTCTGCATCATAATTAGCTGGAACTGTCAAAGGAGAAGGAATAACAAATTAATGTTTATGACAACAACAAAAAAACTAAAGAGAAAAAATAATTTTCAAGCTTACATACATATTTTTGTATATATTTAAATGAGAAAGCAATCTTGATTATTTGAAGCTCCAATAAATTGCATACATACAAGCAGATATTGAAGCGTATTAAAGCAGCAATAAAATAATTTTAAGCCATTTTATAAGTACATATATGCAAAGAAAAAATATATAAATAATATAATTAATAAAGAAAGTCAAAATGGTCCAAATGATAAATCTACTTGTCATCGTTGCGTATACGTAATGTGTAATTTGTTATGAAAAATGTTATACATACTTATGAAATATTTACATTTGAAAAATTTGAAAATGATGGCTTTGTAGTTTGTTTTGTTTTTAAAACTTGCGGAAGGTAGCTGAATTTGTAGTGAATTGAGAAAAGGAAAGGGCAAACTTACTTGTACGGCTATAATGGTGGTCGTAGATGGCGCGTGGGGAGTAGCCATAGGTGTCTCTGCTCACTGGCAGGTATCTGTATCCAGATGATTGCACACGCTCATTGGCAGTGGCCGGTTCATCATAGATGCTCCTGTAGGTAGGGGCATCCAAGTAGGAGCTGTAGGGGCGGCCATAACGTGGCACTTCATGAGCTCGAATATCCTCGGATCCTAGAAATAATAAATTATATCATAATAATTCATATACTCATCATATCATACATAAGTATTATTCAATAGATACACAGAGACAATACCTAACTGTGTCTATATATTGATTTCTATTTTTGTTAAGATCATCCAAAGTAAGAAATGAAGAAATTTGGCAACTTTTCAACAACAAAATATACGCACCTACATATGTAGATAATAACATAGGCAGCCTAGCACATAATACTAAATTTTATATATGCAATGGCTTGGAACACATTTCTATAAATAGCAATTTTAAATAGATAGATTGTATGTATGTATGTATGTATGTATATCATATTCATACTTAGTATAATATGTATATTTGAATACTTTCAAAATATAAATTTCTCATCTTCAATTTCATTTCATACCCTTTGGGTTCAATATCAAAAATATTTACCAAACGTACATACATAGAATGGTACATTGCACTGATTTTTTTTTTCAACAAAATATTTATTATAATATTAAAAATAATATTTATATAAAATTGCTCACCTTTAAGAGATCTTATGTAAGATTGCCAAAATTTGGCTTTTTTGCTTGGGGTCTCATTGCGACCGATCATATCCAAATGGTTCTTAAACATTTTGTTTAATTTTTTTGTTTCAACTTTTCACCAAATTTAGTTCGAAATAGGGACTTATATACTGAAAAAAGAAATATGGAAATTTTTTTTTATTTAGCACTTAAGCACTTTTTATAAATATGAAAAATTGTAAAATTTAATAGGTTCATCAAATATATATATGCCTCGTAGTATGTGCTATTTTTTGTAGCTATTTTTAAACGTCCTTGCTTTCCACATTTTTGAAAAATTTCTTGCGTCGAATAACCTACATCATGTACTAAATTTATTCAATCACATGTATTTACATTTAATAATAATCAAACTTCTTTCATACACAATTGAATTGATTTGTTTTATAAAAATAATTTGCACAAAATATTTTCACATAAATATGTATAAGTGGCATTTTTTTTAATAGATCCATTCATTTTTTTTTTATATGCAAATATAAATTTATATCTTACTAATTAATTGTGTCGAGTCTTCAAGTGCGGTCTTTATTCAACGAGGAATTTTATCGAACTGCCAAATTCTTCGTCTTTTTGCGAAAGTTTTTCTAAAATGTGCTCTGCTTTCTGTTATTTAAAATAATAAAATAATACATAAATGAAACAAACTCACACATAAACAAATTATATACNTAATACATAAATGAAACAAACTCACACATAAAGAAATTATATATGTACATATATATGTATGTACATAAATACATGTATGGCTGT
>JXHJ01001199.1:0-13452 GCA_001014935.1 Liriomyza trifolii | reverse complement strand
AACCAAGCAATACTTATTCATACCATCTCCTCCTGTTCAGAAAGTCTTTTTACTTGATCAGGAAATTTTTTTAAATGTTCTTCTAGAGTCCTAATAATCTCTCCCTTATTTTGTTGCTTAGCAATATCTAGTGGAGTTTTACCTTGATTATTTTTAATATTTGGGTCTATACCAGACACATTCAAAAGAAGTTCAACAATGTCTTGATGATTTTTGCTTACAGCAACATGTAGTGGTGTATTACCACCATCATTGAGATCAATATCATTAATATTTTGTACTTGAGTAAGTAACCCTTCAATTTCACTAATCTTATTTAGCTGAGGATTATCCGTTCTATGCTCACGTATCGCAAGAAACAACTTGGCAATATTAATATCATTAGGGTTATATTGACGTCTTATTCTATTTTTAAGTTGAAAAGATTTTTCTTCCCTATCTGAACTAGTTGCTTGTGAATCTATCCTGAGATAATCTATTACCTTCACCATAAAGTTAATTACTTATTTTATATGTAAATTTAAGATCATATTATATTTTATTACATATTAGTAAATGAAATCGATAATACAAGTAACTTTTATAGATATTGTATCTTTAGGCTATTTTATTTAAGTTTTTGACTAAAGAGTTATATATCTCTTTGGCCTAGCAATACATTCTACTAAAAATTTAGATAAAATAACCATTTCCAGAACTCAAAACCGGCTAGTGAGAGAAGAGTTTGTTTTGGGATCGTATGGTCTACCAAGTGTACCGTACGAACTTTTCTTTATAATAATTTTGNAGTTTGTTTTGGGATCGTATGGTCTACCAAGTGTACCGTACGAACTTTTCTTTATAATAATTTTGCTATACGCTAAAACTAGCTATATTGGCTTGCCTTCACCAGATTTAGGTATGAACTGATCGGCCTAGTTTTGTTGCAAAGACTTCAAGCTTCTATTTTCACAACACCGCTTTTGTTCAAATTATTCTCACAAAGATAGGATCTTTTTTTACAATTTTGAAGAATAAACAGTAAACAACAGAATTCGCTATCACACTGGTTGGCAGGGTACTCCCCCAAAGTATCTATTTTTTGAAAAAGTAAATAATTAAAATTTTTGTAATGCTATAGCAAAGCATCTTTTCTCAAAAATTTAATTCTGAGAATTTATTGCATTTCCAAGAGCTAGATCATATTTAATTTATCTACTGAGATAAGTTGAATGCTTTTGCTACTGTTTTCTTCCTTTATTTTAAAAATTCTTTCAGGTATCTCAATCTGATTCTTGCTTTATATATAGTTAGTTTGTAAACTCTATTACGTGGCTGGTGGTGTAAGCAGAAGGTAAGCACTCCGGTTTATACTGGTTGCTAAGTTAGTAGTATTAGGTGGTGTTTGTATGTTCTCTTCTCGTAATTATGCTAGTGGTGAGTTTTCTCCTTCCCAGCGCGGTAAGAAAAGGGAGTTTGAGTTATTCAAGGCTCTAATTAGGCAGGAATTAGCAAGGGAGACCTTAGTAATGTGTAGCGGTCATGCTTCAGAGTATGACAAGTTCAGCCCAAACGTTAGATCATTAACATTAAATTTACTCCTTTGTTTCCTCAAAGAGAAATTCTCCCTGGAAGAAGTTCAAAAAGAATTAGAACTATTAGCAAAAAGTGTGTCCGTAGATCCTCGGTCAAACAAAGCTACTGGTTTTAAACAGCATTATATCAGTGTCACTGATAAATCAGGTAGATGTTCAAACCATTATCTAGAGGGGAGACAAATCAAAGATCTGCAAGACAGTCTAACAAAATTTATAAAGTATCAAGGGAGGGATTTTTCTGCTAATTACTCTAAAATTCAGGGCAATGCGGTTGCTTGTGATAATTTAAAGAATGCAGTCTGCTATTTTTACTGTTACCTTGTCAAAGCGCTGAGTCTAAGTGAGGTGGGTAAAACAGCAGAATTGGAAGATAACAAGGAAGATACAACGGGTGTTTATCGAGCGATCATCAGTGAGCGAGCTTCTTCGGATAGAAAAAAAGCTATTCTATTAGGAGAACAGAATCACCAGGAAAGAGTGGTGAAAAGCTCTTCGTCTTGCAGTGATATGAATGAAAATCTGGTTTCTAATAGTGATGATTCGGTTCAATATCAAGAGCAAAACATTTTCTTGAACAAATCAATCAGTACCTCAGGATGCAATCTTGGGAAAGGTTTTCCTGCTGGAATGGGTGATTCTGTTTTAGGAAACCTTCAACAGGGGAATGGGAAAGATAATGAATGTAAAGGCGTATCTACAGCACGTTCAGAAGCAAGTATTTCTTGTGAGGAGGGAGTTTGTTCCGAGAAAACAATGAGTGTTATATTGTCAAGAAGTTATAGATTTAGAGATGAAGTAGTTCAACTTTCTGCTGACTTGGACGGTAAAAAAGAAGAGGTGAGACAACTGCAGAGTAGCAAAGATGCATTACAGAATGAAGTTTCGTGTTTGCGAGCACGTTTTGAGGAAATTGTTTCACTTAAAAAGCAGAATGAGGAATTTAAAAAGAAGTGTGAAGTTCTAGATCAAAAAAATTCACGTTTGATGCAGTATAGTAAAGATCTTCATGACAGGGTGGAAAGACTTTCCGAGGAAAATCTCCGTTTAGAAAGTGAGCTAAGTAGTATTAGGCAAGGCTTGGCTGACAAAACCCAAGAACTTGAGGAAGCAAAAGCTCAATCGGGAGAGTGTAAGGGATTACTGGATTGTGCAAATAAAAGGATCCTAAAATCAGAAGAGGAGAAATCAAGTCAAATAGCAAGGATTGATCATCTTACTAGGGAGAAGAATCAATTAGAAGAGGAACTAAAGATTATACGCAGAAGTTTCGATGCAGTAAGAAGCAAAGAACCTAAAGCAACAAATTATCGAGGAGTAAAAAACACGGGAAGTTATGCTTTTGCCTCTTTTGTATTGTCTGGAGCTTTTGCTATTGGTGCAAGTTTAACAATACCTTATTTAGCAATATGCATTCCGCTTGCTTTAGCTACATTGACTTTTCTTACAGTAGGGTGTTGCTGTTTATATAAGGCAAATACAGCACTTAGTGATGTTAAAGCTGATCAAATAAGTGATACTAGGTTAATAGTTTAAGAGATCTTCCAAAGAAATTATCTTAACTCTTATAGTTTTTTGAGCATGTTCTTTTATGTTCAGCAGCTTTCTTTTTTAACCAGCGGTACAGAGTTGCTATTCCCATCTCCAGAAGCTCTGCTACCTCAATCTTTGTCTTTCCTTTTTCTATCATCGATACTGCCTTTTCCCTTAAATCCGCACTATACGCCATTATAACTCAAATACCTTATTATACCTTTATCATTTACTTTGGGAAATACTATATTTTTTTAGGAAGTTCTTATCTAAAACGCTAACTCTGGGACCCTACATCTAAATAGTAAAAGAATTATGTTTACATAAGTTTGAATTACGTTATATAATGTATATATCTGTCTAGGCTAGGAGGTGTTATGGCTTTTGTTACAAAGTTAAAAAAACATTTTGTAAAATTTAAGCAAGGGTTAGAAGTAATAAAAGAAGGAGAGAAATTAAGTATTGGGCAAGAGTGGTCAGAAACAGATGAATTATTTGATGATGAATATGAGTTGATTAAAGAAGAACACCTATCACAAGTTTTATGTAATGATCGGTTAGAAATCTTAAGAAAGCAAGGACATTCAGAGGGCGACATAGATGAAACATGTAGTCATGGTAATTCTTGGTATACTCAAATGACTATACCGATATTTGAGAATAAAGTGCCACCATCTTTAATGGATAATCGAGATTCATTACGTAAACAAGTGTGTGTTTGGTCTGCTCAAAAGCATGGTCTCTCACAAAGCCAAGAGAAGTTAAACAAAAAGTTGCTAAGTATTGTGAAGTATCTAGACTGGTGTGATGAAAGTGCTCTTTTTGATTACGATAACGGTAGTGTTTATGAGCTTGAAAAATTTTTAGAAGATAATAAAAGCAATCCAGATCTAAAAGTTGTTCTTAATCTTCAAAGAGGGGAATCTGGGGCAACGATATTGCATGCAGTTTTAGGAGCTCGAGTGGGCCACAATCAGGAAAATCGAGCTTTAGGTCTACTCTTGGCAGCAGGAGCAGATCCCAATGCAAAGGATAATGAAGGAGAAACACCCTTACACTATGCTACTGCTATTGGTAATGATAAAGGCGTGAGTTCATTACTTTGGAAAAATGCTAACCCTAATATACGTAATAGACAGGGAAAAACTCCACAGCAGATTGCAATCGATAGTGGTCACTATAGCGTAGCAGGGCTCCTTTTAACTAAAGAACAAGAGGAGTTACGTAGAGAGTTATATAACATTCTTATAATACCTATATTCTGCCCTATTCGCTTCACTAAAACTTTAAAAGAGTTTTTGGATAAACACAAGAGTAACCCAGATCTAAAAGTGGTATTAAATATTCGGGGTGAAAGAGATGAATTAGAAGTTCTTGAATTGGCTAGACATATTACTTATTTTGATAAAGCTACTGGTGCAGAAATAAGGGAGTTATTTTTGAATGCAGGAGCATCATGTGATGTACTTTATTCTATAGCAAAAGAAGAACGTCCCCTCGTTTTATGGAACCGTTTAACGCCAGGTCAACAGAAAAAATTAGATGATTTTTTAGACATGGTATCCAAAGCTAAAGATATGAATGAACTAGAGAAAGTTATAGATGAGGCTATCAGATCTGGAGTGTGGATAAATTTTAACAAAGACTTTTCTCCAGAAGACCCTATTATATGTAACTGGTGTAGTTTCACAGATTATGTGATAAAAAGAATTGGTGAGTTAAAAAAGAATCCTAAAGTTGCCAGTGATGTAATATGTAAACTGGTATCAAGAGGAGCAGTGTTTTATACTAAAAATAGTATGGATGTAATGGGCAAACTGGAATTAGAATTTAAAGATCATAAAGCTAACATAAAAAAAGCTCATGCAGATTATATTAATAATGCTCATAAGTTTATTAAAATTGCAAAAAGTGCATCTAATGGTATAGTAAAAAATGCAAAAATGGATAACTCCTCTTTTTATTTAGAATATTCAGAGGATAGCACGATAGATGTTGCGAAGATTACAGATGGAGCAAGGAATTTAGGACTAGCTCAGAAAGAAACAGGATATGGGAGAGATGTGATAAAAATCGGCAAAAGCGAGGTAGAAATTATAACGGCAAATAGTATAAGGCATTATACTGACCTTACGGATGGTAGTGATATAGTATTAATTTTCTATACCAGTTTGGGAGAATTAGAAGTGAGATTGTACCCTGATATGCAAAATAAGAACCTCATAAGGGTAGAAGTAAGAGATCAAGAAATGTGGGAAAAATTAAAACATTGTAACGAAGAGCTAGGAAAGAATTGCTCACTTGGTGGGTATTCAGTGTGTGATGCTATTGAACAAAGATATTTTGAAAGGCTTGAAAAATCACATCAATCTTCTGAAAAAATTACTCTACTTAACAAACAGAAAAAAGGTAATTGGTGTGAAAGAATAAGTATGGTACCACGTTCAGAACAAACAACAGGCCGTTCTGTAGGGTAAAAAACAGACGTATTCAAAGCCCATAGATCGCTCATTTAAATTTTAAGGGATCTTATAAGGAAATTTACTAGGTGCTTATGTTTTTTCAGAAATACCGCTTTATGTCGGATTTAAAAAGGCTGGCTGTTTCACATCTTCTACTTCTTTAAGCTTTGTATTGGGATTTAGAGCATTATACAACGAAAAACCTATACAAGCTAGCCCAACAATCACGCCAATTACCGTTACTATGACATGGATTTTCAATGCACAAAATACAGCACTACCCGCTAATAAAATTGCACCAACAACACCAGCCACAATTGGTTGATTTGATGATTTTCCGTCTGCAGAAATTCCTTTGCCAGATCCACTACATGGTCCAGTTAGAAGTGGGATATCAGGAGTATTTGGCTCTCGGGCAGTAGTGTCTTCTGAAGCATCTTGAGGCTCTTCGCTACTTTCGCATACAAGTTGAGGATCTTCACCATTTTCATTAATGTCTTCACATAATTGAGTGTCAGTTTCTGTATCTTTACTTTCCCATGTAAAATTAATAGATTCATGTGTTTCTAGATCTTCAATATCCTTATTGATATCTTCATATTTAGTTGATACAGCTTCAGTATTATCACTTACAGGCATATCATTTTTAACTTCTATATTCAGAATTTCTTCAAATTCCTTGAGAATCTTTGCACTTTCTCTGCAATTATATTTATTAGCATAGTCAAGTAGTGTATAGCTTGTTTCTTGGCTTCCTGCTCTCTCTACTTTCACTTTCTGGTTGAGAATTTTTTTCAAAATACCACTCTTTTTAGAAGTTTCTAGAACTGCTCTAATAGCTTTACTATTTTCCTCTAATATGCAGGATACCAGTGCCGTGTAAGTTATTGTTAGACCATTTGGCAATTTTTGGATCAATTTCTCATTCAGAACATCCTTTAAAAGTTTTTGTTTTATTGCTTCTTTTAAAAACATCTCAAAAGTTTGATTATTTTTATAGAACATAGAGTGGCACAGTAACGTCAGAGTCCCTTCCTTTTTCTCATCCTTGTAAATTATTTTTTTTGTAAGAGGTTTCTGCGTGTTGTAATTAGATTTATTAAATTTTCCACTAATATTTTCACCGTTTTCTATCTTCTTTAATAGCTTGAAAAGCTTTTTTTTATCTTCATTTGTAAAATTATCCTGATCACCTGCCAGCTCATAAGTTATATTTTTTTCGTTCTTAATCTTTTTAAACTTTGACATTATATTCCTTTCTCTACGATATTTAGTTTTATAAATTAGTTACATTAATAACTTATTAATCGCTTAATTAAGGCGCCAATTTGTAAAATTTTTCCAATTGCTCACTCCACAGCATCGGTATTTCCCTCAAGTCAGATAGCTTCAAACCTCTCGGTTGTCTACCACTTACTATGTCTTCTTTAATCTTCGGAGCTAAATAATTTAATCTTAAAATTTGTTGTATTCGTCTTGTACCTATATTAATTTTGGCACTCAGTTCCTTCACACTTGCATATTTTCCTTCCTCTAGCTGACGTTTCCATAGGTGAGCTCTCACTAATGCTTTCAGTAGCGCATTATTTGTTTTACCTTCTGGCTCTATTACCACACATTTGTTTCCTTTCTTTTTTAAGTTCATTGGCACAAATTCTATATTATCCTCCGAACTCACTTCTATTTCATCTTCTTTTACCATTACTCCTTTTATTAACTTTTTCACTACTTCTTTCTGCTTTCCAAAACTTAAATTTTTCCATTCTTCCGCTTTTTCTTCCCATTTTTCATATATCTGCTCCGCTTTCCTCATCACTTCTTTTTCCACTTCTCCTGCTACTACTGTTCGATTTACTGATTCACAATTCTTCCCCCTTAAGTGGTTATTACATATGTAGTATCGATATCTTTTATTCTCCTTTTTTGAGTATGTCAGAGTCATATTTACATCACAGCTCTTGCACTTAATTATTCCCCTAAGCAGCGCTTCCTCATATTTTGCTTTCCTATATGGTTGATTCCTTATCAATTCTTGTGCTTTTTGCCATTTTTCCTCTTTTATTATTGCTTCATGCTTTCCCTCATACTCTTTCTCATAATGTCGTATTTTTCCCATATATATTGGATTTGTTATTATTCTTCTCACCGTGGCCTTTTTAAAGATATCTGATTTTGTTCTGTAACCTTCTCTATTTAGCTCCCTTGCCAGTTCTGCCATTGACTTCAGCTCCAAATATCTTTCAAATATATGCTTTACTGTTTTTGCTTCTTTCTCATTTATTATTAATTCTTTATCTTTTACATCATACCCTAGCGGTAAAGTTCCACCCATCCATAATCCTTGTTCTTTTGATGTTGCTATTTTATTTTTTACTCTCTCTACTATCATTTCTCTTTCTAGTTGTGCTGCTCCTGACAATACCGTTTGCACGAACTTTCCCATTGGCGTATTATTGTCAAATATCTGTGTTACTGCTACAAAATTTACTCGGTGCCTTCTAAAAAATGATGTTACTTCGATGCTGTCTTTTGTTTCCCTTGATAACCTGTCCAGTGTATATACTACTACACAATCTACTTCTCCTACTTTTACATCTTCAAATAATTCCTTTATTGCTGGTCTTTCTAAATTTTTTCCTGAAAAGCCACCATCATCATACTTTTTTGCCAATGCTACCCAACCTTCTCTGCTTTTTATATATTTTTCACATGCTACTCGTTGTGCATCTAAACTGTTAAACTTCTGCTCTAACCCGTCTTCATTTGATTTTCTTGTATATATCGCACATCTTACTTCTTTTAGCATCTTCTTCCTTTTTAATTTTCTCTCTTTTCTCTCATACCGAACAAAAATGGTCCATTATAACTCATTCCCATTATTTTCCCTGCTACTGCCGACAATGACGTATAAAACTCTTCTCTGTAGATTAAACCCTTATCTGTTACCATCACTGCATGCGTCTCTTCACCTCTCTCTAATATTAGCTCTGTCCCTTCTACTGGTAATTTATCGCTACTTATTCTTTTTCCCTTCTCTAGCCGATCTGCTAGATACTCCAGTCTTTTTGCTCCTTTTCTTGACATCTCTCCATATTCTTCCTCCTGCATTCTATAAGCTAATCTTGGTATCAGATATTTCCTCGAATGTTGTGGTGCTTCTTCCCCATATACCTTCTTCCATATTTTTCTCAGCTCATCCAAAGGTTTTCTCTCTAAATTCATTACTTTCTTTTCTGTTTCTTCCTCCATATTTTTAGCCTTTCATAAATAACTTTTCAATTCTGTCTGTTTCTTTCTTCAATATTTCAGTGATCTCTTTGCTGTTTTTCGCATAATCCATCGCTGTCATCCCAAATTTATCTGCTTGTTCTATTTCAGCCCCTGCTTTTACTAGCTCCTCCACTATTTCCACTTTCCCCACCATACATGCAAGGTGCAATGGAATGCATTTATTTCTATATTCTTCCGCATTTACATTCCCTCCTGATTTTATCAATTCTCTAACGGTTTCTAGACGTTTCTCCGTTATCGCTAGGTGCAGTGCTGTNCATTCATCCTCTTGCTCTATTTCTCCTCCTGCCTCCACTAACTCCTTCACTATCTCTTTTTTCCCCACCATACATGCAAGATGTAGAGGTATGCATTTATTTCCATATTCCTCAGCATTTACGTCTGCTCCTGATTTTATCAATTCTCTCACGGTTTCTAGACGTTTCTCCGTTACCGCTAGGTGCAGTGCTGTGTATCCTTCTACATCTGCTGCATTCACATTCNNNNACACTGGAATGACACCATTTTTGCTTCGATATTTACACATTAGCCATGCATCTGAACGGATACGCTGTGTATCCTTCTACATCTGCTGCATTCACATTCGCTCCTTTTTCGACTAATAACCTCACTGTTTTTGCGTCTACTGCATAATGCAGTTCCTTTTTCGTCTCTTTCATAAATATTTTTATATGAGTTCTCTAATAATTCTTTTGCTGACTTCTCTTTCTTATCAAGCTTTACCATAATCTACCTCACCTTTTCTTTAAATTTAAACCCCTCTTTTAAGCCTTCTTTCTCACCACCTCATCTATCATTTCGTTCACTTGGCTCATTATCTTGCTTGCTAAATTTTTACACTCTTCCTTTATTAGCTCCTTATCTCTCTTTCTTATTTCTTCTATTTCTATTATTTTTAACTCCGGTAAATAGCTTCTATCTAACATACATGCTATTTCTTCCACTAAACTCTCTATTCCATAGCACGTCAGCTTTCTACTTTTTGTTATTCCACCTTGCTTTCCCAGAAATTTACTCGCCTTTTCACTCTCTTNCCATTCAACATGTCTGCTATTTCTCCCACTAGTCCCTCTATTCCATAACACGTCAGTTCTCTACTTTTTGTTATTCCACCTTTTTCTCTTAAAAATTTACTTGCCTTTTCACTCTCTTCTCTATCACACAGAGANCTTTCCCATATGTAGTACATTGGTGTTGCACCGTACTTATTCAGTTGATTAACTTCAGCTCCTGCCTTTACTAGCTCTTTTATTATTTCAACTCCTGCTCCTCCTATTTTGCATGCAGAGTGCAATGGCGTACATCCACTGACATATTGAGTAGCATTTACTTCTGCTCCTTCCCTTAGCAGTACTTTTACATTTTCTAAACTTCTCGCAAATACTGCGCAGTGCAGTGGTGTATAACCCTTTTTATCTCTTGCATTTACCTCTGCTCCTTTTTTTATTAATAACCTTACTGTTTTGTAATCAGAGATTTCCACTGCTTGGTGTAATATCGTCTCTCCTTCTTCATTTCTTTTATTAATATTTTTAAATCCGTTACTTGATACTTCTTTAAAAAACTTACTAAAAGATTCTCTCTTTTCTTCGTTGAACCCCATTGCATACCTCACAAAATTAGCTTTTCTAGTGCCAGACAAATTTCTTATATTTACCTGCCGCTATTCAAGTCATGTCCGTTTTAGCATAAGAAAGCAAGTCTTTTTCTTTTTATTTCATACACTCTAACCTATTATTAACATAATATATGAGGATCTAAATATAAGTGCTTAACTTATTATAGATATTACTTGGCTATTTTTCCAACTTCTGTTCAAATGACGATGTTCGTGCCACGTTAGTACTCCTGGGTAAAATACCAAAATGTAACTTTCTAACTCGTGTATTGCGTCCTTTTGCTTTAAATCTAAATTGTTTTCAAAATGAACATAGTGTTCTGCCACACCAAATATTATAACTTTTTGGTTGGTAAAGTCTTCTACCTTGTAATGGTGAGTAACGCTAAACCTTTCTAAAATTGGCTTGTACTTTAAATTCCACAGTTGTTCAGATAGTTTGCTACTTCCTAGTAAAAATTTATCCCCTTCCTCTTCTACGCTCGTAACCGGAAAACATGCGTTTATTTCCCCTAAGTTCCAGCTATCTGATAATACTATCTGCGCTTTAGCAAACTTAATCTCAGGTAATAAGCTCTGTGGTAGCGGATATAACGTTTTTAAATTATTCCACTGATGACTTCTTTCATAAAGACCGTTATAATTCTTTGTGTGAGGCTCGGTTTCTCCAAGTATTGCTACATCTAATCGATATATGTCATTACTAAATGCTTGCTCATAATGATCGCGTAGATAGTTTTCTATTATCCTAATAACTGGACCACTAGACCTGAAAAAATTTACTCTTCCAAATGATAACACTGGTCCATCTTTTTCTATTTTTAACCCTGAATAATCCGATAACAAACTGCCAAAAAAGCTTTCATCTAAAATGAACCTGCTAATATTGTAGTGATCGTTAAAAATCCTCATTAGTCTCGATCTTGCAGGTAATGATAGCTTTGCTAGTTCTACTACTGCATCAACAAAGAAATCATTTGGTACCTCTTTTATCCCTACTTGCAACTCAAAAAAGTGTTTACCGGGTGGCTCTTCAATAATTGTAATATCTTCTATATTTGCCCATTTTAATGCTATTTTCAGTGACGCTGATGTTCCTCTTAAACGCTGAAATTTTATTCCTTCCTCTACGGCTTTTCTTTTGTCTTTTGCCCAATGCAGTATCTCTCCTAACCCATATTCTTCTATTATCCACGATAGTATTTCATCTTTAGGATTAAGCTTAAATCCTCTTATCCTGCTTGGATCAACTTTATAATCGATTGCTTCTACTAGCCCTTTTTCCTGTTTTGTTGCATTTGGTGGCAGTAACATTTTAAATTTCTCAAATTTGCACATTCATTCCCCAGTACCACAACATCCTCTTTTGGTTCTATTAATTCTACGTTTTCTACACCATCTACAAATAAATTTGCTATTATCCATGATCTTGTAACACTCCATCCCAGTCTTTTGCTTGCTTCAAACTTTTCGATAAATTTCTTCTTCACTGTTTCAATAATATCTGGTCTTTTAATGCTAATTTTACTGTGGATATCTATTTCAATAATATTGCAACTTACCACTTCTATTGTATCTGTTAAAATCCTCACATCCTCCCTGTTTAGCTGATTTCTGACAATTTCTAGTAATTCTTCTTCGGGTATGCCAGTTGTGGATAATTGTGTTGATAAGATTGAAACTTGTACTTTTCCTGGTACAGGTGATTCTACTAATGCATCTTTTACTCTTGTATCTGCTGATAATGCATAATACCGATAATTTCCTCCTGTTGACCAGCCAACTATCTTTGCTTTAATCCTTTTCCTAAAATTTTCATCTTTTTCTTCTTTTTCTCTTTCAACTCCGTAAAATTCAGCTAAATTATCAAGATCTTCTCCCATTGCAAACTTCACTAAATTACTTTTTACTGCTTCATTTATTCTTTCTCTCAGCAAAAGTTCTCGCCATGCTGCTACCTCCAGAATCTTCATCGCTGGGTCACTTTCTACTAATGCTGTAAAACCTGCGTCTCGACTCACTAGCTCTTCTTTCATTCGTGAAAAGATTTCTTCGAAGTTCAGTGGTTCGATAATATTTGGCTGCTCCACCTTTATACCACAACCACGTCAAAGCGAATCTTTTCCCCCATTGGTAAGTACAATCCTTCTAGGTCAAGCGTTACTTTTCCTTCTTTCACTTCTGTTATTTTTACTTTTTCTAACTTAAATCTCTTTTCCCATTTTTCCAAAGCTTCTGCTGTTGCTGCGTAAATTTCTAGCGTAAAATCGCGATTGATTGGCTTGTCAACTAATTCGAACAACCTCGACCCATAATTTCTCCGCATTATTCTGCTATTAATAGGAGTAGTTAATATATCAATAATTGATTGCTTTAAGTGCTCTAAGCCTTCTAATTCCTTTCCTGTTTTATCATCCATTCCTCTCATTTTTCGACTACTTTAATTTTTTTATTTTGAAAACACACTTTGATTTTTACTTACTATTTGAAAACTACAGGATGCCACATCACCTGTTCTCGCTACACCAATACCATTTACAAATACGTTGTTTGATCCTTGCGTTAGTGTTTCCCCAATACTCAAGATATCACCCTTACGACAAGCAGGTCTACCATTAACAAATACATCTTCACTCCCGCTCACACAGACATGAATCGGCATACCTGTACAATGATCTCCTATGCAAACAACTGCTTTACTCATATATATCAATTTAAATCTACTCTTCTTGCTTTTAATTTAATACTATCTTTTGTCATTTCTATACTCGATTCCCCAGCCTTCAGTGTTATTTTGTCCACTACTTCAATCTCTAAATGATGCTTCCCTTTATCATATGTAAACTTTGTCCCATCCTGAAATTTTACACTATTTATTTCCTTTTTATTCTCTGATGCAGCATACTTCTGTTGATATATTCCAGCTAGTACTACTCCTAATGATATAGCTCTTTTTACAATAATCCGAACAGAC
>JXHJ01001166.1:0-36382 GCA_001014935.1 Liriomyza trifolii | reverse complement strand
CTGTCATAAGGTGAAATTTCTACAGGGATGACCTTCACAAAATAGTAACCAAAAAACATTTTTTTTAGNATTCTTAAAATGAGCGAACCACAAAAAAAAAACAGAAAACCTGGTGTGCAGAGGCTGATGGAGCATTTATTGATGTTTGGGCAGAGCGGGCATCAGATCTGCGGACCCAAACCNCCAAAATTCTGCCACAAAGTGTGTTTGCAGCTAAACACACTTTCAAAAGTGTGTTTGCCCATACAAATTTCATGACAGAACAAGCTGCGACGCGCCCGAAACACACTTCACAAAGTGTGTTTGGCTGCAAACACACTTGATTTTTTTATGATTTGATGGTAACAATGTTCAAAATTTACATATTTCTCCTCGTTTCCACTTTGTTTCGTATAATTTGATGGCAGCCACTTTACATTTTGTCAGCTGTTGTTGATTATTTTAAATTTGGAGGGAAAACGTTTTTTTTAAAAAATTCTTATCGGTGTTTGTAATATTGACGCTTGCTTTAGTTGGCATAAAATTAACTAAACTTTTAGTTAATATAACTTAATTTTTAGTGTACATTACGCCACNAAATTAACTAAACTTTTAGTTAATATAACGTAATTTTTAGTGTACATTACGTCAGTTTTCAGCTTTATTGAATTTTAACGCTATGTACAAAATCGTAACGAATTCCAATGTCGTTCGTACTATTTACGTTGCCATTAGTTGGTTCAAAATTAATAATTTTTTACATACATATGTATATACAACGCAAGTTTGGGTATATACTATAACACCACTTTTCGGTTGAGTGTACTCGTACTGTTGGAAAATCAAGGGCTTTTGTCATTTGAAACAACTATTCAAGTGTTTGTCATTACATTCCTATTTTTCTTGACCAAATCACAGTCATCGCACTGTTTTTGTAACAACTTCGACAGTTGCGCAAAAAGTAATCAAGAGCGAAATCATTTACGCTTAATGACAAATCATTTGAAATTACCAACCTTTTTTCGGTGTATAATTAGTACCATTATGAAATTTAGAAGAGCCTTCTAAATTTTCGAATATATAGAATTGAATCGATTTTTGCATAATTTATTAGAGCCTTCATTTGGTTTATTTTTTAATTTCGTGCACTCTATACTATAATCATGATATTCATGAAAATTAATCCTCGAATATTAATTTTTTATTTTTGAATTTTAAAATTTTTTTTCGATTGTGACTAAAGTCTTACTTCAAAAACATCGAAAATTTGGGGTTTTAAAATTTTCTGATTTGATAAAAAGCTATTTTGTCTTACTTTCCTATTTTAACAAGACAATTATTTTCAATTTTGTTTTATGAATAATTAATTTCGAGTTTAATAAGAAAAATCCTTCAACTTTATGTTTTCAAAAGCCTGAATTATAAAAAATCAATGTTGTTTTCAAAATTTATAAAAAGCTTAGCTTTAAAAAATTTGGAATTTCAGTACTTTATTATAAAAAAATCTCATTTCGGAGTTTAAAAAGAAAGATACTCTGTTAAAATATGAAGTTTTGGCTATAATTTTTTCCTTACTTTTAAAAATAATTGTTTTGTTTCTTCAGTGCCATTTGAAGTACACATTAAAAAAAAAAATATGTGTAAGAAAAATACATTTTTTTTTTTTATATTACAAGATCTATTTATTTACTTTATGCTCTGTTTGTATAATTCAGAGTTATGGTTTTGTTTGAAAAAGTATGTTCTTGATTTTGTTTATTTTATGCTGATGTTCGAAATGTAATTAATATTTCAATATTTTTATTTTATATTATAATTTCAATCCAACCTTTGGCTTTTTTATAATGTCTTATGTTTCATTTAAAATTTTTTTTTACGCTTCAATTTATATTTTTATAGTAATTGCGATAAAGAAGCAATATTCACGACATTAAATTACTGTAGTTTGTCTTTTCTTTTTGTAAAAAATCGTAAAGTTTTTCGGTATTTAAATTTTGGACAATTTCATTAAGTTTTTTAGAACAAAATATTTAAACATTTTTAATATTATTCCGCGCTTCAGTCAAACTCTAAAATATATGTATGTATGTATTTTAGGTTACATAAACATCTTTTAATAAAAGACTGAAAAAAATGTTAATAAAATTTTAATTCTTGCATTTTTAATGTAACCAAATTTTTATGCAAAAATATATGTATCTTCAGGTACAAACCAAAATAGAAAACCTTTAAACAAAGATTTTGCCGACCATTTTTAAATTTGACATTTTTAAGTGCCATTTTGGTTCGCAAAAAATTAATGTTCAAAAACTTATAGATTCCCAAAAGAGTTTGCGCTTAATTTAAAATTTTAATTGTTTTTGTGATCATGTGTTTATATGTATGTATACAATGTAATGTGGTGAGAAATAATACAACTGTCCTTAATTTAAATTTTGTTTTTGCTAAAGGTTAAATGCTATACTTTATTCGGTTTCTTATACAGAACTAAAATGTTTGTGCTTATATAATTTTTTATAATAAATAATTTTCAAAAATTTTTAAACTTAAAAAACTTGAGTGAATATATTATTCTCACCAATTTGAATATTCATTTTCGATTTTGATAAGCAATATACATGAATGTATGTATGTAATTATGTTTCTTAAGTCTGTCGATTAATTGTTTAAAATTTAAAAAATTTTTAGTAAATTTTTATTTTGTGTGTTTTATTTGTTATTTGAAAAAATATGTTTATGTTAATATTTGTTAATTTTTTTTCGTGAATTCTGAATATAGATTTATGAATTTTTTGTTTTTGCTCCAAAAATTTTGATTATTAGAAATTTTACAATAATATTTTCAAATACTTGTATGTATTGGTGTTCATTTTTAATGTTCCTTTTTTTGAATCAAACTTTTTAAATTTGAGTCAATGTCGTGCAGAGTACTTTTCCAAATCATACATATTTTTTATATGGAATTATTTCAGTTTGCTTCAAAAATGGGTTTTTAAAACTGTTAAAATGGTTGTTTGTTCACAGACTTCAAACATGGAGTGTTTTGTTATGTTACTTGCCGAGATCAGATTTTTTTTTTTAATTTCATTTATCGTTAGAATTGTATTTGTTGTTGTTTTTATATTTTTTAATGCATATTTAAATTATTTTATTCTAAAAATGTCAAGTCAAATTTTGAAGATTTTGAATATTTATTTTTTAAGCATAAATATATTTTGTTAAAAAATTGTTATGTATGTATTAGTGCTTCAAAGTTATTAGCAAACGTTATTTTTTGTTGTTGTTGTAAAAATGTGAATTTTTCTCAAAATGTTTTTGGCGCGCAATTAATTTTTTTATTTTTTATGGTTTTTTTTTGTCGGCGATATTGAACTGCATTTTTGTTTTGTTGTACAGCACAGAAAAAAATATTAATTTAATAAAAAAAAAAATAAAAGAAAAAATTCCTATTAATTGTGTGTTTCTTAATTTTTATCAGCAAGTGAGTTGAACTTTTTAAAAGCTTTTTATTTGAGATTATTGCATATTTTTTTTGTTTCAGTTGGCTTTTTATTTATTTCATTTTATTTTTTATTTTGTATAAATATAAAATATTCCATACACAATCAATGAATAATAAAAATCCAACAATTTTTTCTAGGTATATTGTTTTGCTTGATTTACGTTGATTTTATTGTATTTCATTTTTTGTTGCTTTAGTTTACATAATTGTCTTTAATTGCCTATTGTTGTTGTTATTTAACAACTTGTTTTTATGTAAAATCTATAAAAATAATAATAATAATAACTGTTTTTGTTTTTGTAATTGTTGTACTTTTATTTATTTATTTGCAACTAAATACTTGAGATTATCATTCATTACTTAATGTTTTGTTGTTATAGCTGCCATCTGAGTTTTTTTGATTGAGTTAGAATGAAAGAAAAAAAATTAATTTGAAAAAAATAATTTATTATTATTGTTTGAAGGACTATTAATGCTCACTTTCTGATAAAAATTTTTTCTGACAATTGAAAATAAAGCTTTCAAGTAAATAATTTACAACGATATGTAGTGTGTGGCTTTTTTCTCCTATTATGTTTCGATTTCGCCAGAATAATGCAATTTTTTTTTTAAAGAACTGATAAAAATAAATTTAACAGTTTGCTTGTTTATCTATGAGTGAAAGGGCACTGTTTAAATTCATATTGAGAACTATTGTAATGATTTATGTGTATAAATACAAATATTTAAATTGTTTATAGTATTTCAGTTGCTTTTCTATTTGGCTAAAAAATAATTATACTTTCTGTGTGACATTATGTAAGTAACATTTTCTTCTTTTTCTGTATATAAGTAAGTAGGTATGTATATTTATTTTAACATGAAAATATATGTATTTTTTCTATTGTTCTCTCATTTCCATTTTGCATAGAATAACTTAAATTATTATTTTCTTCCAATTAATTTTGCAAATAGTGCACTCTTGTTTTAGTTGAATTTTCTTGCGATTTTAACTGATATACATACATTAGCATACTAGAATGCGTTGTTGTTATTTTTTTTTATTCTTTCCTGTTTTTTAATACAGCTTATCTTACATATATATGTATATATCTATATATGTATACACATATATATAAATATGTATATTTGTCTTGTAATTTAAAAAATAAATAATATTCATGATTATTTATCGCTAAGTTTCTCTTGCACTTTATGTTTTTTTTTCGAATAAGTATTATTATTTGTTATAATAAAAAATATTCTCAATTTAACATGAATTCATGCATCGATAACAAAACTCTACCTATGCATATACAAATGCGTCTATGCAAGGGTTAAAAGGGAATAATTTGTTAGCTATTTTGCTTGAAATATCACGGCACTATTTTTTATTTTAATGTTTGCTTTTTTTAGTAGATTTTCTTTTTGTTATTGTTTTTGTGATATGAGCTTGAGCGGGGAGTGAAGGGGAAATACGATTTAAATAATGATTAAAAAGTATGTACTTAACTTACAGTTGATAATACAACAATAACAAAATTGAAAATTTGAAATAAACTTAAGACTCTGTACATAAGTTGGCAATTATTTGATTTTGTTTCATTTTTAAGTAAAATTGTTCGAATGCATTATTTTTTATCAGGTTTATGACATTTTGTGGTGGCATTTTTTCTTTCAAGCGAAATTCAGGGAAATTATTATTTTTTATTATTATTAGTATATATTTTTTTTTTTAAACAAATTCAAAACTTTTCAAATAAGGTAAGAATACATTTTTTATAAAAATATATTTAGGAACAAAATTTTTTATTCAAATTTCTTATAAAAACAAATGATAAATATTTTAGTGCTTTCTCCTTCATTCTTTCCTTTTTTTTAATCTTAAATATACTTAGGAGGTTTTTTTTCTGACTTGAGGTCTATCAATAATAAGTCAGAAATTAGGCAAGAATTTTAACTAAGGCTAAGCCGAATACGGTTGAATTATGGTCTTTGTGAGGTGTATTAGTTAGGCTATTGCACAAATTGATTTGAATTGACTTTAAATTTAGTTGACTTATAAATCTATTGTTTTTTTCAGATAAAAAATCACTCGAGTTTATAAAATTTAGTTAAATTTTTAATCCTAGCATGTTGAAAATAAATACAAGAGACCACTTGAAAGATTTTGCCAAATATGAGTAATGTAGTTTCCTTTTTATTGTGAATGTAGAATACTTTTGAACGTACCTTGAAACAAATTAGAAATAATATGTTGAAATTTCCCTTACTATTTTTTTACATACATATGTATACTCATAATAAGTGTTGATTTACGTTCTTTATTTTTTGTTTTCCCCCTTAAATGGATGTTCTTTTACTTAAAAACTATTATCACTATTGCAGAATGCGGTTTGCGGTTGTTTTTATTTGTTGTTGTTGTATATATAGTATTTTAAAGGTATTTGTTGTTGTTGTTATTTTGGTTTTATTGCAATTTACTTTTATTTTCTGTTTAAGAAACGTAATACTTTTCGGTTGAATTTCTTTCCTTTTAACTTTTTGTTTTTTTTCCAAGTGCGGTTTTTTTGAGAATAATCAATATAAAAAAGTAATGAAAATATTAAAATATTATTATTATTATTATATAAATACCTAATGATGATGCTTTTGTTTTTTGTATTTTTTTGTTTTTTTTTTTTCTTCTTTTTTTTTTGTATGCTTAAACTTTATATATGGAGAAGTCTTAAGAAATTTTTAAATGAATAAATTATTATTCGTATTATTTATTTCTTTTGTTTTTAAACTTATTTTCCCTTGTTATCGAATTTATAATTTTTCAAACCGAAAAAAAGTTTCAAAACTTTTTTCTCATATAAATTATTATTTTTTTACCGACTTCTTTTAATTATTGGTTGTTAGTTTTTTATTTGATTCGCTTTTTTAAAATTTATATTATATGAAATTGGTTAACGGCTTTTATTGCAATAAAAGGTATTTATTTACGTATATGCTTGTTATGTATGTATGTATGCATGTATTTATGTATGTATGTAAAATTGATTCTAAAAATTATTTGTACTTTTGGTTCTTAATTGGGCTATTGTTACTTACTGTTTGTTTGCTTGCTTGTTATTATTGCATATTGTTATAACATTTTTAAATATATAGAAATAAATCAATATCAATTGCTTTAATAAAGCTAAAAAATTGGATTGATGTACATATATTAGTTTATGAATTCACGTACTGATGTTCTTCTTGTTTCTTTATATTATTTCATTGTAGATAGATATTTCTTGACTTGTTCTTGTGGCTGTTTATTGGTTCTAAAATATTTCAACGAAAATTATTTAGCCGAAAACCGTTTTTCTTCAAATTTTTTATAATTTTTATTTAATTTAATTCTTATTAATTTCACTTTTACATTTTTCTTCATTAATTGTTTATTTTTTTTTGTGAAAACAATTTCTGTCCTCTTCAAAAAAAGAACCCCTAATTTTCATTTTTCATTATTATTGGTTTTTTTTTCTCTCTCATTTAGTTTAGCGCAGCTTAAAATGCCACTCCGATTTTCGTCAAAAGTAGGTTCAATTAGAAAGTATTTTCAATTAAAATTTTTGGAGCATTTTTTATAAAACATTTTTAAAAATATTCTTCTTTTCCTTCATCCTCTATTTATTTTTTACATATATGTATTATTGATGAATAATTTGATGAAATTTATGCAAGTTCTTGTTTACTTCTTTTCAGTAGTTTTTACACTGCAATCTGGCTTATCCGACAATTCGGTTGCAAAAACTTGTCGGTGTATCCAGTTTGTCGGACTATAGAGGCGAAAAAATTGATCTCTGTAATACGACAAAGCCTCTGTAATCTGACATTGTTTTTCATTAAAGTCTACTGGTCTCGCCAGTAATAAAAAAAGTATTCTGTAAAACTGTCGGATTATAGAGATTGTGCCGAAGTAGCTAGACTAGCCGAAACTAGAAAAATTGTCGGATTATAGAAGTGCCGGACCAGCTAGGGGCCGGATTAGCCAGGTTGCAGTGTAATTACATCCAATGCTTATATACACGCATTTCTTTAAAAAAAAAATTATCATAAATTCAATAAATTAAAAAAATACTTGTGAGTTAAGTCTAACTAATATTTTTGAAAAAAATAATTTGTGAAATTCAAGCGTATATTTTTAAATGTTTGTATATACATAAATAACTTTTTAAATAAAAGCCAAATAAATATTTTATATATAAAAATTTTGTTTAAACGCATTGGAGGAGTTAATGAAGCAATATAGTTTTTCTTTTTGTAAAATATTGTACAGTTTAAACAAATTTTTTGCGCACGCACAGATCGACATAATTCCTGACTACATACAATACAAATTTTGATATTTATAACGATTTTTTTTTTTGTTCATTTAAGTGCCTAAATTTGATTTCTAATTTAAATTTTACATTTATTTAATTTTAGCTTACAAAAATTTCCTTTGTTTTTTTTTGTTAATTTTAATTTTATGTTAATTTTAAATGTTTCATTATCACAGCGACATTCAGTCTAATATTTGCTTTTATTAGAATTAAAGCATGAAGCGCCATTACAAAAAATTCCTGCTTGCCTGTCACAATTTCAACTAAACGCTTTTCTTTATTTTAGAAACCTATTAAAGCCGAAAGTATTTTGTTTTTAACAATAAAATAAAATTTCCAATTATAACATAAATTTGCCAATTGTCAGCCAAAAACTTTTCAAATAAGTAACAATTTTTAATTTTTTTTTTTTCTAATTTTGAATTTTGCTCATTAAATTTTTTTACACTTTATCCTCAAATTAAATACCAATAAAAACGCTTTTAACTTTTACATACACATAATTCTAATAAAAGCCGCTATTTTATTTAATTTTTATTTAATTCGCGCAATCCAAAATTTTTTTAATTAAAAGTACAAAAACTTTAATTTTTTTTCTATGTAATTGTCCAAAATACTATATGCCGAAAAATGATTTTTTTTTTTCAATAAAATTTCATCTAAATGTTCATATATTTTTTTATATATCCGCTTCCGAAACAGTTTTCCTATCAAACTTCGAAGGTATGTATGCCTGTTCCCACTATCGACTATATTTATATCTTTCTGATTTTTCCAGCTGATTCAAGTGCGCACTCACTAACATATCACTATTAGTTACACATTTTTGCTTTTGCCCCCTAAATGCGTTAATTGTTGAGAGCCGAAAGTGTGACTTTAAATAATTGAATAATAAAATAAAAGAAATTGAACAAAACTTCTGTTGACAATATATTAAATGAGTTTAAATTTATTATTATACACTTTATATGTATATTTATATGTATAATTATATATGCGTACAAAGAAAAATTTCATGAGTACAAACAAAAGCCAAAAAGATTAAACTTAAAGTTGAAAAAAAAAAAATCAAAACAAAAAAGAAATCAAATCAATTCCAACATAAGAATTACAGTAATCAATATTATTATTTTCTTTTTTATTTTCTTTGCTCCATTATATGTATGTATGTAAATTTATAATTTTAGTCGTATGTATGCATGTATCCATCAAGCTTAATACACACCTAATTTAATTTAGCGCTTAAAAAAATGAAATTAATGCTTATAATGCGAATTGTATTTCTAGCATTGATAATCAAAACCTTCCAACAGCGTCAGATCATTTCATTAAAATTTCAATTTAATTTTTTTACCATTTTCTGTCACTTCTATTATATGAGATAGCGATAATAAATGCGTTTACAGTATTTCAAATTCAATAATAATTTTTCCTGCTCACTTACATAAATGTTTGCTTTTTGTTTGTGTTTAAATAACTAAACAACAAAAATATTTTATTTTAAATATCCACACTTTTCAATATTTTCAAAAGATGCTTGACCATTCCATTTAAGTAAGACATAAATCTACTTTTTACTTGAGTTAAACTTGTTATTGTTGTTGTTGTGTGTTTTTTTTTAATATGGCACCTGAAGAGTCACATTACAGTTCATATATTTTATGCAAGTGTGTTTGTTTAAGTGTGGATATAATTTAAACAAATATTCAATTAAATTTACCTTAAAAATTTCATTCATACTTGCTAATAAATAACAAAAAGTTCTTAATTTGAAAGAATTTTCTTAGTTTATCAAAAATAAAAAAATGATTGCATTTACTTGTTAATAAATATATTTCATCCCTTAAAAAACATAGTTATTTTTTTAAATTATTATTGAAATCACAATAAATAGATATTTGTTTGTGACTGTTTTAATTAAACTAAAAATTTTTTTCATACAAAAAGAATATTAGCGGAGAACATCAACTCAAACTGCATGTTGATTTTTGATTCATACATATATTCCCGTAATACCTAGGTAGTAAATTATATAAAATAATAATAATATAAACGCCAATTTTCTTGCATTTTATAAGCTGCTCATATGTTACGTTTCTTCATATTAGTCTATACTTTTTATTTGTATGTTTTCTTGAATATCAAAACCCATTTTTAATACAATGCTACTCCACAATTGAATGAAGTTTTTAGTACAGTGGTGGCAGACGCACTGCAATAATTTTTTGTTAAACCGTTTCTTTTAAGGATATAAATTGTTAGTTGTTGGAAGACATTTTCTCATGAATATTATATTAGTTAATATGTATGTATGTATGTATGTATGTATGTATGTATGTACTATTGGCAACATTTGGAATGTGACTTTAATGAAACATTTATATTTTCTATGGCACACTAAGCCTAGCCACCGCTGTGTTTCAAATGGGAGTAGCATTAATGATTTCTTTTGCTTAGTAGTAGTCCTGTTTTATGGCTGTATTGTTGTAAATATGTAAGTTTGAATTCACATATTTTTTTTTTTTTTGCTTTCATATTTTTGTTATTGTTTTTATTGTAAAAAAAAGGATAAATGGCTGAGTTTAGAGTCCTTTTCAAAAAGACTTATTTACTGTTTTCATTTAATATTGCATATTGTTAGGCGCTTGTGTAAAACAAATTTCTTTTCTTTTATTTTGTTTTTTTTGTTTGTTTTTTTGCTATTCATATGTGTAAGTATGTATGTCACTGTATATTTCATTGAATTGGTGGACAAAAGTGTTTTGATATTTTTTTCTTACTCTTCATCTTCTATTAAAATTTCAGCTCTATTTTTTGTTGTTGTTATGCACTATCATTGCCAGTATGCATTCTGTTAGAGTGCACCAAATATTGAATGTATGTGCGGATGCATGGGCAATGCATGCGTTATTGGAGGTGGACCCATACCAGATATACTGTTACTGTTTGTGGTGTTGGTGCTGTTGCTGCTACTGCGACTGTTGTTGGTGCCATTATTTTGTTGTTGTTGCTGATGTTGTTGATGTAATTGTTGTTGTTGTTGTTGTTGATGAGCATGTTGTGCATGTACATGTTGTAATTGTTGTTGTTGCATATGTTGTTGTTGCTGTTGTTGTAAAAGATAATGATGTTGTGCCACACTGGCTGCTGGTAAAGCTATAGAAAGAGTTGCAGTTGGCAGGTGTTCTTGTTGTTGCGGTTGTTGTTGTTGTTGTTGCATTTGTAAATGCAATGTTGCTATTGGTGTTATAACAGCCGCTTTTGTTGTTGACTCTGTTGCAACTACCTTAGAAGTTGGGCTTGTAGCAATTGTTGTTGTATTGCTATCACTAGCCGACGTCGATTCTGCATTTCCTGCTGTTGTTAGTTTATTTAGTCTTGTTGTTGTTGCTACTGCTGCTGATGTTATTGTTGTTGTTAATGTGGTAGGTATTTTTGCGAGAGCTGCTATATTATGTCACTGAGCAACAACGGAAGCACTATTGTTTTGTTGCACAACACCAGGCACCACCGAATTGGCTACAGTCACACTTACAGCCTGTGACTGTGATGCACCATTGTTGGCATGTGCAGCTGTGGGTTGTGTTTGTGGCTGAAAGGCCTGCTGGAAAGGTGGTCCATAGCACTGTGGAAAGTATAATTCGTTCTTTACCACTGACTGTTGCGCGGCCACACTGGCAGCAGTGCCGCCCGCACCTCCGGCCCCACTACCACCTCCTGCAGCGGTGATGACTCGCGGCAATATATTTGCCTTGTTATCAGCATTGGTCGCTGCATTGTTATTCAAGAATTGTTGAGCAGCTGCATTCTTTGACTCATTCATTAGATGATTTGCTGCAGCAGCAGCGGCTGCTGCCGCCGCGGCATTTGTTACGTGTGTGTTATTAGTGTTGGCATGGCGTCTAGCCTTGGCTGTGTTGGGATTCATATGATTATCAATATGTTTGGTCACCTCATTCTCAGTTGCAAAACGTCGACGGCAATTCGGCATGGGACAACAGAATGGACGATCACCCTTTTGACAGTAAACAAATATTATTAAAAAAAAGTTCAATTATAAATTTCATCTGGTTTTTTTTTATGTAAACATGTTAACGTAGATTTCCTTCATCTTTAATACCATCAAAACAGTTTTTATTATCAAAATTAAGAGAACCTACCTTATTTGTAAAAACTTCAATTCTCTTAATAGAAATCAAAAAGTGAGATAACGCAGGCTTAATTAGTGTCTGTTTTTTTGAAAATGAGTACAATTGCAACCAAAATTATAATTAACTTTTGATCCCCAAGGTAAGTGTCCGACCAAAGGTGAGTTTTTGGTTGAAGCCGATGTTCGGCCAATAATATAAGTAAGCCCTTAGTCGAATTTTGACAAATTTAAAATCAAAACATTCTATACATCAAATGGCAAAATGGTACGCGTTGAACACGAACATTATTAAAAATAAATGTTATCATCAACCATCAAAACTTTTCATTTTCAAATAATATTCTACAAAAATTTCAGTTGTTTTTAGAGACTTCATATATCAAACCTTCGGCCTAAATATTCAACTTTTTTCGGCTGTAGAAAAAGCCGAATCTATATTTTAAGGACGTTTGTCGTAGTTTTGGTCAGACGATAGTATGTATATTTGTTGCTTCATATTTATATGTATTATACATATGTATATTTGTTGATTTATATTTTTACTATATTATAAAAAATGAATAAGATCTTTAGTATTTAATATTTCACCAATCCTTCATATTAAGTTTTTAAATTGTATTTTAATATAGCGCAACCCTCCCTTTAGAGCGTTTTTTGAATCAAACATTGGTTTATAGACAGTTTCTACATTTTCGTATAATCTAAATCCTTTCATGAAAACAAATAAATATCTAACCGGAGTTCTTAAATAATTGTTTTCGGACAAAAAAAAAACTTTTAGCGTATAAATAATTTGCTAATTATTCATCCGGTTAAATATGTACTATATATTTGATCCGGTTATTAAATCTTCCGCCAAATTTCTCATTATTTCATTGCTTTTTTGTACAACTATACAACTACCTGGTGAGTTCTTGTATGTTGATCCAGAATTGCCTTTTGTCGGAAGTCTTTGCCACACTGATTGCATTTATAGGGCTTTTCACCGGTGTGTATGCGTAGGTGCTAGAGACATTAAATGAAAAAAACAAAATTGAACAAAACATTTCAAAATAAAAAAAAAAAACAGCAATTAATTAAATTTACCTGATTCAATATGGTACGTTGACGGAAGAAACGTGTGCAGTATAAACATCCGAATGGCTTTTCGTTTGTGTGGATGCGCAAATGTTGCGTAAGATGAGACTGTTGTCGGAATCGTTTGCCACATTCTGGACATGGATATGGGCGTGATTCAATATGGATACAACCATGTTGCAGCAATGTTGTCTTTTGCTTAAATTCCTTATCGCAAATAGGGCAACGTACGTAAAGTGGCATATTGGCTGGTCGGACCCCAATATGTTGTAAAACGTCGGGCAATATTTTTTGCCCTACAAAACATGCAATATAAATTTCAATTAATATCATGTGCTTGTAGAAGAAATTTCATTCAAATATGATTGTATGAGAAAAAAAAAAAAAATAATAAACAAAAGTTGGCAACACGTACACGTTTTATTACCTTTGCCGTCTTTGAAATATGACGGATAGTGTATGCCACCGCTGCCATCTGGGGTACCTTGCGAGTCCTCATCATGGTAACCACTACTAGCACCAGTGATGTCGTTCTTAGAATCCGTTTCATCGCCCGGATAGGGTACATCCTGTGGCCACAGCGTAGGATGTGGGCCATTTTTAAATATGAGATGTGGTGACACATCTGAATTAAAACAACAAAAAGGAAAATGTTAAAAGAATGTTTTTGTTTGAACTGCAATTTGCTCTTTTTTTTTAATTTTTTCTCTTTTTTTTTTTTGCATGACATAAAAAGTATAGGCAAGATTTTATTCTATGCAAAATTGTTGTTGGACTTAATTGGTAGAAAACAGGCAAAGTGCTTCATCACTGTTGGAGAGGACACATTGATAATTCAATTCATAATTTATATTTGTATTTAATTTTGCCAATATAACGCGCAATTTGAATTCATTTTGCCATATTAAATAATTTCCAGTTAAGTTACAAGCGCGTTTCAAATGTCATTCAATTTGAAATCATGTTTTTCTTTTCCCAAAGAGGAGGTACAGACAAATTATAAAGATAACATAAAAATCAATAAATTGAGTTTAAGTTTTACAAAGACAATAAAAACGGCAATTGTACTTCTCTGGAAATGTAAGCCGTTTCCTGCTAATGAACAAGTTGACGTTTTCAAAGCCGAAATTTCAAAAAATCATAAAGTGATGGAACGGGAGACATATTACAAATGAAATTAAGGATTATAGATTAACTGAAAGACGAAGAAGAAGAAAGAAAAAAAACATCGGATAGGCCGTTTTTGGAGTATATGATGGGAGTGGCAAAAGATGGTTTTGTGGAATATGTTATTTATGTATTGGATCAATTGTTTCAATAACTGTCGCTCGCCTTGGTGGGTGCGCACATGTTGATTGAGGATGGCCTTCTGGCGAAAGTGCTTGCCGCACTCTGGGCATGCGTAGGGCTTCTCACCCGAATGGATGCGTATGTGTTGATTCAGTATCGCCCTCTGACGGAAACTGCGTGAACAATAGGCGCAAGTGAATGGTTTCTCATTGGCATGTATGCGCAGATGTTGTGTCAGATGTGACTGCTGGCGAAAACGTTTACCGCACTCAGAGCAAGGGTATGGACGTGCATCCGTGTGTATGCGATCGTGTTGCAATAACGTGCTTTTTTGTTTGAAGTCCTTACCACAAGTGAGGCATTTAAATAAACGTAGATCACTATGTGCTTTCGGTGGTTTATGATTGGCTGGTGATGTGGTGGGATGGCGGCCACCTCCGCCTCCAGCGCCGGCATTGCCACCAGCTCCACCGGCGCCAGTGCCACCATTTGTCGCTACGGTATTACCGCTGCCACCGGCATTGTTGCCGCCGACATGCGTGCTATTGGTCTGCCCACCGCCATTTTGTTGAGCTCCACCTGCATTGCCGCCACCAGTGCCGCCGGTGCCACCGGGTAAGAGTTCGGGCATCGCATAGGCCTCCAATCCAGAACTCTGATCCATGCTCCCAGACATGCCTGGCAACACTGGCTTATTGAGATAATGCAAAGGTGGGAAACCAGGTGGAGCTAGCATAGACGCCTGTGGCGCTGGATGCCTGGGTGCATAATAACCACTAAGATCGCCACCCTGCGCGCTCTGAAAATTATTTGGATCATTCGATTGTGTTTGCTGAGCGCCGCTTTGTTGTACATGTTGTGGATTTCCTGCACCACCAGCGTCACCACTATTTCCCTGATGTTGTGGATCATTGGCACTTTGGTTTGGGTTTTGTTGTCCAGTATTCTGACCAGCTCCTTGTTGTAAGCTTGTCACCTACAATTGACAAATACATACATATATTACTGTGAGTAGCTCAACTTATGTTTGATATTTGGAAAATTTGTAAAGGTTTTGACAGGTTAAGCAGTGCAAAGTTATAATTTATTTTATTATAGCATGGATGATAACCGGTTGGGTTCACCGCTGCAAATCGGTAATATAAAATCATTTGGTTGGGTATTTTTTTTTTATCAAAGCATTTCTAAATCTTGAAAATTATACAAATTTATCTGTCAATTAGAAATATAGACTTGTAAAGTTGTAAACTTAAAAAAAAAAAACAAAAAAATAAGTACAAATCGGAACCCCTGTTTTTGTTAGAGCGGTTGTTTCATCNAAAAAAAAAAAAAAAATAAGTACAAATCGGTACCCCTGTTTTTGTTAGAGCGGTTGTTTCATCTTAAAAGAAAATCGGATTTTCGGGTTAAAAACCACTCTGGGTATATGATTTAAAGATTTCCTCGAGTAATAGAGACACTCGATTTGAGTTTAACAGCGATGAAATGAATGCTGATTGGTGGTGACTGAAGAGTTATCACTTTTTTTTTCGTACATTCTTAAGAATAATTATTTGGAATTTATTATAGGTATGTATGCATATGTGTATGTTAAATGTATTTAAAATTGATAAAATGTGAGCCTGAGATATGAACTATAGTAACATTAGGCNAATGTATTTAAAATTGATAAAATGTGAGCCTGTGTAACTATAGTAACATTAGGCGAAGCATTGTATTACCTGATTCATAGTGACGTCATCGTCTTGACCACTGCGTTGCTGTCCCTGCTGTGGATATGGACTTGTGGATGGTGAACCCTGGCGTACGCCATCGCCATTCTCACGCACATTCGGATCACCACTCGGGCTGTGTGGCTGCTGCCCTTGCACAGCTGCACCACCAGCTGTTTGGGCAGACGCTGTGATTTGTGGTGTGGCATTTTGAGGATTCTGTTGTGCGTTCAAATGCGTTTGTTGTTGTATGCCCGGGTACATATCTGTGCCCCATTGAGCAGCTGTGCTGCCCAATGCTGCTGCATTTCTTTCCGCATCTTGTGAGTCCTTATAAAGCACATAGGGCTGCCCTGTATCTTGTGTTATGCAGTACATTATTTGTCTGGGTACCTTCAAGCCGGCAGCTATGCAAGCAGCAAATGAGGCTGAAAAATTTATTGCCATATTTGTTGTTGATAATTTTGCAATTGGTTTTCTACGTTTCTTTTTATATTTTATATCTTCTGAAGTTTTTTTTTATATTTTCTTTTTCCTATTTTTTTCAATAATATTGTCTTTAGTTTTCCAGAAGTTTGACTCAACATTAGATTATAGGCCTTCGCTGGCTTGTATTTTGCCAGTTTTTTTGTTTTTGTTGTAGTTGTTATCTTCGCTTTCCTTTGTTAATTCGAACAAGAAATGCGAATGTGGGCGAATTCTAATTGATTACGTCTTACATCAGTGCTATAGTTGTTATTTTGCTATTGTTGTTATTATTGCTTTTGATGTGGTACTTTTTTGATTTTATCTGAACCAACTCGTTTAGTTGATACATTATTTGCATCGTGAACTGGTAAATGAAATTTGGGTTCTCTTCTTAAATAACTTTCTATGTTGTTCTTTTTATATAATTTTTTGTTCTTTTTTAATTCATTCGTATATCCATTTATTTATTTTTATTGTTAAATAATTTTTTATTTATTTTCATTCAAAATCGGTAAAATCTTGTCCTTAACTTTAATTTTTTATATTCTTAGGTATACTTTTTTTTTTAATAAACTTTTGAATTTTTATTTCAAAAACTGTAAGAGAAAGAGAAAGAAGAAAGTTAATAATAATAATATTTATGTGTGTATATATATATATTAAAACATAGTAAGCCTTAGTTGTAACATGTAATGTACCCGGACTGATGCCCTTTCCCGCCATTCCTGCACAAACCCAAAAATTGTGCACATTATATCAAAATATTACCAGTCACCCAACTAGGTATTGTTGCTGTAGAATACTTGTATATTTCTAAATTTGGCGACAGCGTAACCTGACATAAATCTTTTTTTTAGCCTACTTGGAATGCAATCAACGGACGAACAGACAGACCACTGTGCTTATGTTTGTCTGGTCTTCATGTGTCTATTAATTAACTAACAAAGTTGCAAAAGACTCCTAAAGAGATACATGCTTTAATTTCTTATAAAGCAGAGAACTAGAAAAGTTTTTCATTCAAAAACAACATACAGTAGAATCTCGATAATTCGTAATTCAAGTGACTGAGGCAATTTTTCGAATTATCGAGGTTTTCGAATAAGCGAAATTACGGTTTATCAGAAACTAATTTTTTTACGAATTAGAGGGATTTTTTTTTTTAAATTACGAATTTTAGAACGTTACGCTAAAAAATACGAATTGTAGAACGTTTTGTAAATAAACTAAAAACAAAAACAACAAAACGATCTTTTTCGTGTCAATTTTACGAAGTTTAAAATTACGAATTATAGCGTGCAAACGTTTAGGAATACGAATTATAGAACACTTTCATTACACGAAATGAAAACTGGAAATTCGTCGGCGAAACCATAAATTCGAATTATCGAGAGGACCAAAATACAAGTTTTTTTTTTTCGAAATATGGAGGAGACCGAAGGTTTAGTACGAATTATAGAGAAATTCACTTAATAGAGAGTACGAATTTATGCGATGCTGCTGTACGTCTGTACTAGAGGTGGAGAACTATCAATAGTACTATCGACACTATCGATGGTTTGTCACTATCGTCCAGCCATCGATAGTAAGTGGACACCATCGATAGTTTTCGAGTGTTTTTTCAGTAAGTTTATAAGCTCTTTCTGACATATTGCGCTGTTTAATCTTTCTCGTGTTGGTTGGTTTTACGAATGTACGTTCATTTTGTATGTGGATTATTAATTAAACAAGATAATTTAAGCATTTAACAATAATCATAATTATAATTTAAACCAGACCACATTAGAGAAAAAACTGATTGGAAAAAATTTACGAACTTCACATATATTCCATATAAAAAACTAGATATACGTATGCATATGTATGATTGGTACATATATGCATACTTAAAATAAACAACAAAAGCGAAAAATCTATAGTTTTGCAGTTTTTGCATATAAAGTTTGTTTACAAAAACTATCGATAGTACTATCGACACTATCGATGGTTTCTTAAAAACTATCACCGACTATCGATGGTGACGACTATCGATAGTTTTCCACCTCTAGTCTGTACAGTACTGGGCAAGGAAACCGGACACGTAGTTGACCTGACTTCAACCTGTCGTAAGTTTGTTTAATGAGATTGGATGTATGTATAATAATTAGGGTTGTGCCGGGTATCCAGGAGCTATCCGGTATCCGGCCGATTCGGCTTGTTTTTATCTATCCGACTATCCGGCCCGATATGTCCGAAATCCGGATAACCGGATAATTAAAAAATACAAATTTTACATATTTGTCGTACAAAAAGAATTATTAAGTCAACTTTATTGAATATCAGAATATTTTGATTATTTAAAATCAACAATTTTCAAGTTTTTCATAATGAATAACAGTTTTTCTGCATTTTATGGCAATAACCTGCTTCGATTATCTGAATACACAGAGTCAGATGCGCTGAACAAACGTTCAAAATATACGGAGGATGGAGTTGATCAAAGTTATTTTAAAGCTAAATTTTTTAGATTTGGAAATTCTTTCAAATTTTTTTGACATCTAAGTAAAAACCACTACTAAACTTTACACGAAAAAAATCGCAGGATATCCGAATCCGGCTGTTTTTTTTCGGATATTCGGTATCCGACTCTCCGGCATATTTGATATACGGCACAACCCTATTAATAATAGAAAAAAGTAACTCTAAGGAATTTTTTAACGTAGCATCTAGCACACCTTTGCATATGGAGAGTACGTAAAACTTGAACAATATTATATTGGTTGAGATTAGATTATTTTTTCATTTTATTCTTTTAACAATTTATGATTTTTTCAGTAGTAGTATTTTTTGCTATGTTCGGTGCATACTTGATTCGTTTGATTTGAACAGAGGCAGAAACAGAGTAGTGAAGTTGTTCGCACTTGCTGGCACGAGCATGCATCGCTCTATAAGCCATTTTATGAATAGTGCAATAACAGGCAAGGATTTTATGATCGAACGAACTAGTGTTAATCAAAGCAACCAAGGTATTTATTGATTAAGCTATTAAGTGAACAAAAGAATGTTTGCTGGCGGGCATATTTGCACATCAAATGATGCAGTAAATGCACATAAGTACCTAGTACATGATGATCTAAACGTGCGCCGCACCGGCCAGCCATACTACTTGCACTTGCATAACAACCAATGGAACGCGATGCAATTTTTAGCACTTGTTTCCTTTTAGTTTCTTTGAATGATTTTTATGTGTTGTTAAGTATTTAACACGATTCTATTCTCTAAAAAGAGCCATAACAATAACTAATGCTTCAAAACTATGGCTGTCATTGTTCAAATTCACAATATATGACTTTATCTCGATCCCTTTGAATTCTGCTGTTTTTATGAATCATAAACTTAAAATGTTTTTGGGTGCTTTATGAAAAAAAGACATATGAAGTTGAAGGTATACATTTACATATGTACATGCTTATACATACATACATACATATATGGTCATGAATCTTCTGATCTCTTTGATTGTTGTTTTAGAAATTTGACTTCTTTTGTAAGATCACTTTAAAAGTGCATCTTCTCTTAAGAGAGCAATAACCATACAATTTTTTTCGATTTAATTCAGCACGGTGCTATTGAAGTTTGGCTTACAGCCCTGCATGGGAAGACTTTCAAAAGTTTATTAAGCCATTCGAAATTCAAGTGAATGCATAGGTACATATATAACTTATTTATGTATCTGCGAGAGCATAAAACGAATTTGTTGGTGCTAATTTTTTTAATTATTTTTGTTAATGATGGAGACTCAGTAAATAGCATTGTATGTATTTGTTTGTTGTTGTAATGTTGGGGTAATGTACTTTGCCACACGCTATTCAAGTTGGGTAGACAGGTGAATTTTGATTTTTTGTTGTATTTTTTGATGTAACATTTTTATGGGTTAATTAAGAACAGACTTGATTTTTTTTCAATTTAGGAACATATAAATTAAACTTTTTGCTTTCAAACAAAAATGTTTTGAACTCTTTTCAATACTAAAATTAACAGATATTTGAAAATGTGATAGGGGGTGCTTTAGTTTTGGCCAATACTGTATGTTTATTTTTTTGCGCTCAGCTTGCGCACTTTTTCGCTTAGCAAAAATGACATACATACTTACACATGTACATATAAATTTTGACACCATCCAACAAAAAAAAATCTAATCAAATTCCTTTAGCCCTTGTTCAGACGATCAAAAAGTTCAGCTTCATTTCGGTGAAAAGCCGATTGAAATGATGGTCGTTTAAAGCATAAAAATAGATGTGAGCACCTGTGACATCTGTTTGTTTGCATTTTGGTTTGTTTATGTTTTGGTTTGTTAATATATTTATTCGTTTCACTGGGGAAGTGGTTTAAAAAAGTTAAATGCAAAATGAATTAATCTTTTACATACATATCTCATAAGTTTTGCCGCTCCAAAACATAAGTATGTATTTCAACAATGATATGATATGTTTGATGTTAGCCCTCATCGGCAAAAAGTTCAAACATCCGAAATATCAGTGACTCGAACCAACACTGAACCAAAAAAAGTTAGTAGAATCAACAATTACCGGTTATTAACTCATTATACGTTGATTTCAAAAAATAATTGTTAAAATTATAATCGGTTTTATAGGATTCAATACAGTTTATTTGTAAAATCTACAACCTGGTTGTTGTAATTGTTCATTGATGTACAATTTCACGTTGCTAAACTACAATTCGGAGACACAATTTTGTTGTATGCTTGTTTATATATGATATTACCATTGCGAAGTTTGTTCAGCCTATGGACTATCAGACAGCGCCTCGGACCACATAGTCAGCGGCCTGTGGTTCAAAACTCATCGGATCGCATCAGAAAAATTGCAAGTAAGTTTTAATAATATTGAAATGAACATGTGTTTTACAGTATCGCGACAAATCATTGTAGAAAATAGAGCCCCAAAACACCTTCAAACCTTGCAAAACAACCACGGAAGGTTGAAGGAATATTCATAAAAATCTTAAAAATATGTCCACAAAACATTTCGTAATATCAACCATCGGTGTTAGTAATATTTTATAATTTAAGCAAAATTTATTTTAAAATAAATATAATTATTGTTGCAATGATAAAAATTTTAAAATAAAAGAATTTATTTGTTGATTTTATGAATCTACCATTGTAGAATTTATAAAAATAATTCATTGATTATATAAACAGTTTCTTTAAAGAAAATGTGCCAAAAATCATTGATTGTAGATTCAACAATAACAAATTTTAGAAAAAAAAAAATGTTTTATTGGCTCAAAATTAACAATTTTAGTGTTGATTCCATGAACTTTTTTAGAATTCACGTACCTTTTTGGTTTCAGTGAATAAAAACAGAGTTGCTTGGAAATTTTAATCCATTTCACCCTCCATTTCATTGACAGATATTGTATGGCGAAATGTTGTTGAAAAGGTATAATTTCAGCTGAAATTGAAAATTAGCCCAAATATAGCTGAAATGCTGTTCTTCCATGGTATAAAGAATCAGAAGGTAGGGTCACTTTAGAAAAAAACAAGCGATTCTTCTTTTCCTCTGCGCACTCTACAGGCGACATCAACAATTTTTGTGTAAGTGCGAAGGAGAAAGCGTATGAATGTTGCTTCTGTGTTCTTGTCGCTCATTACCAAGCCAGTCAGCTGGTAAAATTACGCTACGAGTGACGTTACATTTTTGCACATAAGTGGGAGGAGAGCAAACATATATGGTATTTTGCGAAAGGGAATGATAGCTGCTCGTAACATTACCTTCTGATTCTTTATACCATGCTGTTCTTCTGAACATGGGATTATGTAGTGAAACTTCCCTTAAAAACTCTAGTTCCTAGTTTTTACCATGTTGCAGAAAAATTGGTTCACTGTGATATGCGAAACAGGTGGAATTATCTAACCGATAAGCAGATTTCAGAGAATTTTATTTATCAGGTGTAAACATAGCTGGGGAATAATGATTAGTAATCCTAATGATTACTAATTTGATAAGATGTTATTTTTTTTGAAAACTAATCGATTAGTAATGATTAGTTGTCAGTTTTAAACTAATTATAATTGATTAGATATGATCTGATTGAAAAAATAATTGCGATAAGCAACGATTAGCAAACTAATTGAAACTAATTGAACATTATAAACACATTATTATTGGAATATAAATGCATATGAGTGAAGAAATTGCATAGAATCATACTTTATTAGTCAAACTAATCGAAACTGATTGAAACTTATCATAATATCTGACCAATTAGTTTATTCGATTAGTTTCAATTAGTTTGCGAATCGTTGCCAATCGCAATTATTTTTTAAATTATATCATATCTAATCAATTATAATTAGATTAAAACTGACAACTAATCATTACTAATCGATGAGTTTCATATATTATTCTAATCCTAATGATTACTAATTCTAATCATAATTCCCCAGCTATGGGTGTAAATTATTTTTGTTCCATTTTTTGTTTTTATTTTTTCTGAAAAAAATTTCCTTTTTCGTTTTATTCACACCTTTAAACAATTATCCGAATAAACTATTTTGACATTTTTTTAGTAAAATTTTTTTTTATGAATTTTTATTTCAATAGTGTTTTGAACCATACTTTTTCAAAAAATATCTGTCTTCTTATCAATACAATATAATAATTTTTCAACTACTAAGGGTTAAAATAAAAAACAGAAAAAGATGGAATCTATGTTGTTGTTTAGGTTTTCTATTATAAAAATTCAACGAAATCAAAAGCAAAATTTATGAGTAGGTACAGTGAAATCCCTATTAAGCGGACAGCAATGTGATCAGAAAATTTGTCCGCTTAAGAAGGCAGTTCGGCCTAGAGAATTAAATAAAAAATGGTCAAAATAATCATTGAAAAAATTTGTGATTTTCGATTGAGCCGTAACAAAGTCAAAAACAATGAAAAAATTGTGACAGAATGACGAATCTTTTAGTAGAAATTTTTGTTCTCTTTTCGTCTTTATCCGCTCTCCAATGAGTACCCAGCAGCGAAATGTCACCAGGAGGAAGTTAAGTTGCCACAGCTCGAAGATAGGACAGCATCGATGACATTTCCTCACATGATAGCATTGTAAAGTCATGCTTGACACCAACAAAATAATAAGACAAGCAGAGAGAAAAAAAAAATGTAGCTGTGACAACTTCGGTAGACAAATGTCACCTGTGACTACGGTCGCTTCTGGGTATAATACGTAGGAAGTATTATTTTAGAAAAAAAAATATACGAAATCAAAACAATCATGAGGACAACAGAACAATTATGGGGACACGTGGTATGAAAATGTACTAAATTTTATTGTCCGTGTCCTGACAAAAGGATGACCTGTTAAAAGAATGTAGTTTGCATAGAAAAAAATCATGAAAATCCTTGGGACTGGAAAAACTGTCCGGTTGAAAGGGGTGCCCATTAAAAGGGATTTCACTGTACCCAAATCGGGATAGTATTTCTAACTAATGAGTATGCAGGATAGTGAAAACCTAATCGAATTCCGGATCTTAGCAATTTTTAAGATTAGTTCAAGGTTTTTTCGATTTAAATCTTCAATTTTTTGTTGGCATGTGTACGTTTTAATTGTTTTTTTTAAGCATACCTATTAAATAATTTTTAAAGGTTTAAATTTAAAGGTTTATGGCTTTCTCTTCAGTTATCTTTATCAAGCTTTTATTTTATTTTATTATTTCGAATGAAATTTTCAACGCTCTTTTTGAGCGGTGGAAAGAAAGCGAAGCAGCTGCGAGCAAAATCTACACATACCTACACAACATATTTGTATACAAACATATATATGTATGCAAATGTTGGAGAGGGCGCCGACGATGATGATTTCACGATAAGCTTTGTTTTTACTTATAGCTCATGTTAATTTTATTATATTTAATTTCTTGTTGTTTTTGTTGAAAAAGAAAAACATTCATACTTTTATACATATGTGTTTGTTTATGTACGTACTTATACATAGGTACATACGTTTATATAAAAAACTAAAAATAAATGCGTCGTGTGGCGCGCGAAAAATTAAAATGAAATGATACAAAGACAAAAGACGACAAAATTTTGCAATAAATTTGCAAAAAATCTTTCTACATTGTAAGATTATTGCTTTGCTTATAAGATAACTAAAACACTACGACCGCCATTTTCGCAAATTATATTTAATTATAAAGTTTCCTATTTGCTTATTTGAACTATCTATTGTATAAATACATACGAACAAACAATTATACCCAAGTGGAAATGCGGTGATCGACAATAAGTTTCTATGTAGAATTAGTTGACAAAAACTCATAGAGAAATTATTAATGACGATCGAAAGAAATCTGTATGTTGAATTCATAGTGTCCTAGGAAGCGAACAAGTATACGACAACGTCAGTTTTTAAATAAGCGAAAATTGAATGTTGAAAACATAGCTGTTCGCAGCATAGTAGAGTAAATACATTATTTTGTTTTTATGAGTTTTTATGAAAAATAAAGCTTTACTATAAAAAAAAAATGTTGAAAACATCGCTTCCGTATGAAGGGAAGATGGTACCATTGCTCAATGCAATCGATCATACTGAAACAAAGTTCTAAGAATATATAGTAAAACACTTTGAGAATTCAACAATTTTTTTCATTAATTCGAATTTGCGTTTCGTAATGATTCAAATTATTTTTGGTGATTGATTTTCAATAATTTTTTTCAAGTGACGAGTGAAGTGACAAAATTATAAAGTGTATCAAGTGAGTACTGCATAACAAAATGGCTGAAATTATATAAATAAGTTAATATTGACAAATATTAATTATATACTTTTTTCAATAGATTTCTGCCAAATAGAGGGTTATACGCTAGGGAACTATACTGATGACATAGGGAAAGGATTCAGGGTAATTACAGGTCGTGTTCATAAGAGGAACCGGAATGAGTGGCCCAAAATAATCGAAAATATTATATATTTTCAAGTTATTGAATAAATAAAATATTATTTTAATTTACATGTTGTCTTCAATTTATTGAGAGGTTTATAGGTTACAGAGATCTTCAATGTATGAGGCTCAAATAATTCAAATAATTCAAAACTCAAAATTGCGTTTAAGGATATCTCTTTTATGTTTTCTACCAAGAACTCAACAACGATTTATAATAAAAAATTTCTACAATATGTGTGGATTGAAGAAAATGTTGATCTATTTTCTCTTATATACTCTTCGGTCATCTTTACTTTATAGCTTTCTTGTGAAAGGAAAAAAATGTTAGGATTCATTGCTGTTTTCGCTTTCGGTCTATACGAGCTATCGAGAATTTATAGATTACCCATCGTCACCTTTTCCACTTGGGTATATATTCATATGTATGTATAAATAATAATAGCAATAAACATAAATAAACTCCTATTCATTTTCTTAGACCAAACAAATTATTATTACGTATACGCTTAGTTTACTATCAATATGTAATGTAGGAAATTTTTTTTCCAGTTTTAACTTACATTGTGTCGTGTCTTTAGGTAAAAGAAGAAAAAACAAACAACGCCCAAATCCTGTTACCAAAAGTGACGTTGAATTATTTGTTTATTATCTTTTCCTTCTTTCGTTTTTTGACAACATGCACGTAGTACGTTCGCAACGACAGCGCGGCCGCCAAAGCCATAAGAAAAATCAAAATCGTTGGAGAAGTAAAAGAAAAGAGCACAAAAATGATAAAAGCGAAAGCAGAGAATCAGTTTCCACGGAATTGAACACTCAATTGCAATTACTGCAGTTCAGCGCCCTCTGGCGCTGTTTGCACACCCGCAACTAAAATCTAGTTTTATCTCACTATCTGATGTACATACATACGAATGAATCTTTTTATTTGTGGACAAACAAAATTGCAATTGTTATGTGTATTGATTGTTGTTTTTGTTGAACAATTTTTTTTATTTAATAACACATTCAACAGTCACATATGAGCGTGTGTTTGCCGCCAACACAGCCAATATTACTAAAAGGAAATTTTATGCCGGTAAAATAATAAACATAAACAAGACACAAGAGCACGTTTTAAGTACATTTCTTTCTTGATTTTGCGTATTTGTTTGTTTTTTTATTTTTTTTAAATAACAACAGACCCTTTCGTATCAACTGGTTTTTTTTTTATTTTGCAAGATAATTTGATTTGTTCATTTTTGCACAATTTAGATAAGATGTTTTTATTGTGGGTAACTCTGCGATATCCCGAAATGCAATTTACCGCGCACTCACATTGCTGTTGAGCTAAAAACTGAACAAACATTGAAAAAGAATCATAAAAGTGTATGAAAAAAAAACCAGACAAGCAAAATAAGAGCTTTGTAAAATAGAAGAGCAACCAATATCCCAAAAAGGCAAAAAGAATTCGAAAATAAGAACGATTCACTCTAACCCGAATAAAGTAAAGTAAAGCGGGTAAGCGAACACAGAACACAAAGCATGCGAACGACCGCAGCAAAATGTACAAATTGTACCCAAAAATATATGCACTAATCATACATACTTATACATACATACATGTTGTAATGCAACAGCAACAACAACACCACAATAAGAAGAAGAGCAGTGTCAGGAGTTAGTATAAAACAATACAACAAGAAGATATCTACATCCATACATATGAAAGTTCAAAAACTTGTCGCCCTTTCTCAATCATTATATTATTACTTTTTTTTTATTATTTTTGTTTTTTGTTTTTTTTTGTTTTATATTTATAAATCAATACAAGCACTCTTTATACTTACATGAATAATAAGTAATGAACAAGAAAATACATATAAATTATTCCTGCAATATTAATAATAAAAACAACAACAACAGAAACATGAGGAACATTTTAAAATGAAAAATCAACAATCCAATAGAAAATATGGTTAAGTTTATTGTAGATACATTTCAAGTTGCCGTCGCGACGTGTATGCCAAACCGAATGAATGAAAAAATCCGAAATAAATAAAGTTATTTACACAAACAACAACACAACACAATACAACAAAAATTATTCGCATTAATAAATTGTATAAGTATGTATATATGTATAAAAATAAGAAATATAAAAATCGCAAAATCGTTTATATGTAGAAAAAGCAACAAAAAAAAAAATTAACCAACAAACTAATAAAACTGCTGACGATGACGAAAACGACGATGCTTACTAAACGACGAGCGACACCAAAAAAATATATGTAACTCAATCTAAAAAGCACACAACCATTACTAACCTAAGCACTAAACGTTTGCAAAAACATTTGCAAAAATTTCTGCACAGCACAAATTTTGCCGGGAATATCTGTATCTATCTATGTGTATTATTGCCGGCGGCCGCGGCGTAAGCGCCAACGTCGGCTGAAGTAACGTCGACAGCCGACAATGTACATATGAAAATATATATAAAAGAGCCGAAGAGACAACGACGATAGACGATAACAAAACATCGATTTTAGCGAACGACAATGTATAGTATACTAGCTAGTTGTCTAAATGTATCTATGTATGTTGTTGTTGTTGCTGCTATTAGGGGAGCACAATAAAGAGCGGTCGTATAAAATTCCATACCCTGCACTCCCACTCCGCACCCGCATATGCGCACATTCACAATATGAAAACCAAAAGCAAACCTAAAGAGTATACAAAAATAGTTCCAACAACAACATCTCATTTATTTTTGCACATACATAGTATATTCATACACAAACATGTACATACTACATGTATCGCAACAAAGAAAACGAGTAGCTTTTTAAACAAAGCTCAAATGAAAATGCAAATTTTGTTGTAGTTATTTTGTGTTTTCTACACAAAATGCAAAAATACTCTTGCCGGTTGTTTTCATTGTTCTTATTTATTTTTGATATTTATTGCGTTTGTTTGCTGCTAAGAAAATATTGTTTAAACCAAATCAAATAAAATGGATTTTTACTTCAAAAGTAGATACATTTTACAGTGTATCTATTTGCAAGCCTTAGCCTTAGCCCTGAACTTATTTTAAATTTGAATTTTAATACAGTGGGCTTCATACGGTCCTGTGGCGCAATGGATAACGCGTCTGACTACGGATCAGAAGATTCCAGGTTCGACTCCTGGCAGGATCGCGACAGATAAACTTTTTTTTTTAAATCTTCTATTAACAACTTGATGAGTTTTTTTTGAATATAAAAGAGGTTTTTTTGAATTGCTGAAAGTACCTACATATATATTAAAAATAAATTCAGCTTTTTTTAATATTTATAATCGGCATAACCCAGTTGGAATTTCATCATGAATACAATGTTTCTCTCATGAATCCTGCATGAAATTGATGCATTAAGGAATTTTTTAGAAAGAAATTTCTAGAAACTGGTAAAAACTTCTTTATTTTTGTTTGTGAAACGAAGTCAATCTTATTTTGATGTTCTAAATCATACATGAAACTGGTATGCTCAAGCATTTTTTTTGCACGCATGATTTCCAATGACATGCCTATGTAAAAATCCTATTAGAGGGAATGGAGCGTTGGCATGCATGCATAACATCTTGTCATGCGTGGTTCATGAGTATATCATGCATGCTCTACACAACTGGGAACTTTACAAAAACAGGTGAAAATCTTATTCAAAAATGTTTCGGTATCTAATTGATTCGATTATTTTGGCCATATAACAATAACGGACAAAAGTGACAAATAAAGTGTAGACTAACACTGAACAAAAAAAGTTCGTAGAATCAATCACCGGTTGTTAACTCATTGTACATTGATTTAAGAAATTAATTGTTAAAATAACACCCGGTTTTATAGGATTAAACACAGCTAAATTGGTAAATCTACAACCTGGTTGTTGATTTTGTTCATTCAAGTTTGAGTAAGGGCAACATACTGATACAATTTGCAAATACCTTTTCGACATTTGGTTGTTTGTATCAAAAAATCGTGTTGCAAAGTTTGTTGAGCCTATGGACTATTTGACCGCGCATTGGACTAACACTCAACAGGTCAGATGTTCAAACCTTATCAGTTCACAAGTAATGAATTTATAATCAATGCACTTTCAATTTGTCATTACAGTATCGCCGAAGAATTCGACTCTATAACTTGCAACGAAATCAAATTTTATCACAAAAATATAGGAAAATATACATAACAATCATTATTTCCTCAATGAGAAAAATTAAAAAATTATTAAATTTATTTGTTGAATTTAAGTAAAATTTATTGTCAAAAAAAAAAAAAATTATAATATTTGCTTCAATGAAAAAGATTATAAAATGAATATATTTATTTGTTGATTCTATGATTGTATAATTTATGAACATAATTCATTGATTCTACAATCAGTTTCTTTTAAAAAAATGTGCCAACAACCAAGGATCATAGAAATAACAACATGTTTTATTGGCTCAAAATTAACAATTTTATTGTGGATTCTATGAACTTTTTTGGTTGAGTGTATTTATTTATGTATACAGAAAGTTACGACCGACAATTTCATATATCGAATCAGAATACTGATCAGGCCTATCATACTAGTTCCCAGGTAACTTTTTTCTGGGGAGTTTTCCCATCTAATATGAATATTAGAACAAAATTTCAAACCTATGCATCACGGTCGTTAGATTTTTGTGACATCAGAGCAGATATGAGTAAGTAGCATGGTATAAAAAATCTGAGTCTTTATACCATGAGTAAGTAGGAGTTATTCACGAATTACTCAAAGTGTAGTGCTGTGGGGAAAAGGTAGCTTTTAAGAATATTTTAAAATAAATTGAATGCAGTGACATTTGTTTAAACAATTAACACATATGTGTCGTTGATAATATTGACTCAGTGTCTTTTTGTATCACTTTTAATTTAATATTGTAATTTCTTTTATATTATTCATGCACATTCGACGTCTTGATCAGCTTCTTTAAAATTGTAAAAGCATTTAACAAAGATTATTTATTCCAATTGAAACAATAGCATCATAATAAGAATTACAGAAAAGAAAAAATTTAATATAAATGATAATAAAAATGATAATTTCAATTTAATTTTTTATTATTAAATATACAATATACATATATTTTTTTCATTCCATTGCCATTATCGCATGCAACGTCAATGTTCCTTCTGACAATAAATATTCCTCTCGTTTTTATATTTATGCATGACTTGAAAATCAGCAGACATTTACAGATTATGATATATGTACATATATGTATGTATGTAAAAGAATATATAATATTTTTTCAATTCAAAATCTTGGTCGCAATTCTTCAAAACTAACTTCAAGTTCAAGAAAACTCCATAATTGCTTTGAAACCTAACACATATTTAAAAAACAATAGATCCCTTAACTGCCCACTAGCCAAACGATTAGGGCCTTATTTTTGGTAGCGAGGCAGTAAGGGCTTTGTAAAATGCAAACACACAAGACCTTACATATCATAGCGAATACGTAAGGTCTATGCAAAAGCAACGAATGATTGTTTTTTTATTATCATTGATTAAGGCAACACACTGCTACAATTCGCAAACACCTTTTCGACATTTGGTTTGTTTATATAAAAAATCGTGTTGCAAAGTTTGTTCAGCGTATGGACTAGCTGACAACGTATTGGACTAACACTCAGCAGGTCACATGTTCAAACCTCATCAGCTCACAAGTAAATTATAAATTTATAAATTATTGCAATCTCAATTTATCATTACAGTATGGCAGAAAAATTAACGAAATTAAATTTCATAACAAAAATGTCAAAAAAAAGACGTTTTCAATTGAGCATAATATATGAAAAATTGAGCACAATTTATTGCTCACTTTTGCTCATATTTTTATCTTAACAATATTGTGATTATAATGAATCCTGAATTAGTCCTTTCAAACAAGTAGGGAAGACCTCAGGCCTGAGGTATTCCTATAACATGAGCAGCGATAATCTCAGGCCTGAGTTTGCTAGGACATTGCTATGTTATATATAAGGTCAGTTGTAGGGTGTCAAAGACACAATTTGTACATTACCTATTCGCTTCAAAGCCCTTACAAAGTCCTACTGGGTGGTAAAGTATTGTAAAATTAATAATGTTTATGGTTATTTCAAATATATATCTGGTATGTTCTATTATAGATGTGCTAATTTGGCCTTATATTCATGATTCACACTTGTTTGTAAAATGTACATAGTAAAATCTAACATTATCATAGTTGGTGGAATAAAATATGTGTTCAATTAGCAATGTGGCATACCTTCAACCGAAAAACTATGCTTCTATTACGCAAAGTTATTGAATATCATTGATTTTACTATGATTATCTAATGTAATATCTTTAAACGAGCAATTCTTGCATATATATATACATATGTGTGTGTAATAAGGGTCTCGGGAACGGCTCCAACGATTTTCACGAAAGTTACAGATTAGGGGTTTTCTGCTCAAGGAATCGATTTATAAAAGTCACGGGTTCGAGAAAAGCTCGGTTTCCAAGACACCGGGTTCGATTCCCGAGCCAGCTCGGTCAACTAGGTACTTATTCATTTAAGGACAAACATAGTTCTATCTTGTACTTTGCATGGTACCATGTAATTCGTCGTATAGATGCATAATAAATTATGAATATTTCTTGCGAAATATGAAACAACCATGTTCCATAGTTCCGTGCAGTATGTTTAGGGTCAAATCAATCTTAAATATAGTTTTCTGGTTTTACTTGTTTATATGCTNATAGTTCCGTGCAGTATGTTTAGGGTCAAATCAATCTTAAATATAGTTTTCTAGTTTTACTTGTTTATATGCTATATTGATGTTGCGAAGTTTGTTCAGCCTATGGACTAATGTTTAAAAAAATTGGTCATGGTCTTGCATTTTTGCAAATGCAAGACGCAAAACCAAGATTGGTGGAGTCTTGGTCTTGGTTTTTGAAACACTACTATGGACTAGCAGACAGCGCATTGGACTCACATTCAGCAGGTCAAAAGTTCAAACCTAATCAGCTCACAAGTAAGTTATAAATGTATAAATCAATAATTTGAAAATTTATCATTATAGTTCCGTCAGAGAAATAACTAGAAAAACTTACTACGCTACAACACGGCAACGAAACTCAATTAGAAAAAATTCAGAATAATGTTAAAAATATTGTTTTTTTTTTTAATTTCTGTCGTGTAATTGAAAACATATTGTAAAAAGCTAGAACTTTATAAATAAATATTATAAATGATTTTTTTTTGTTTAGTAAAAAAAAAAACACATGTCTTGGATGAGGTTTGAACACATTATTACCAATATCAAATATTGATATGAACACACTCTGAACTATGTACATACAGTGGGAAGCAAAACTGAGTGCATGCTAAACATATATAAACAACTAGATATTCACAAACTTCGAAAAAAAAATAATGATGCAGAATTGAAGCGCAAACAGTCCCACACACTTGACACCCAATTTGAGATTATTTAGAAAAAAAAACTACAGTTTTTATGAACATATCAAAAAATGGCAAACAAGCTTCTTTTTCAATGAATTTTATAAAAAATTTCGAGTATGCAGATATGTTTCTTTTTGTCTTTTAAACATTCATGATTTTTTTCAATTTTTTATCTCTAACCGTTTTCGAGCTATGACCGTTTAAAATTCTATAAATTATATTCCTTTGACGAATTAACTCGTCTTTGACGGAATAAATCGTCAAAATTCAAATATTAATGGAGCCATAGCTCCTATAGGATGATTTCTCTTCTCTTGTTCTTCATATTTCATCTTAATATTAAGATGATGCCTGTTTGCTTAACTTGTACACTGAAAGAAATCGACTGGTAAAATCAATCAAAATATGGGTTGTATCAACAGTTTTTACTGTCAATTTTTATCCATCTAAGAAAACTGTTGAATCAACAGTTATGACATTGTTAAATTCGAATCAACAGTTTTAACTGTTGAATGTACCAAAATTATTGTTCATTTTACATCTAAATTTAAAAATATTTTTTTGAGATATGGCTTTAAGTTTATAATTTTTTTAATTTTTGTATGTTGTCTTATATTGTGTAAATAAATTAAAATTCGAATTTTAGAAAATCCAAAGAGGAGATTCGAACCCAGTCATCATTGTATCATTGTTGAAGCCTTTACATAATCTGCCATATGCGATAATACTTTTTTATACTTAAAAGTCTGATTTATAATATAAGCATTTTTATACGTAAGATATGCAACAATTTTTTAAATTTTTTTTTTTTTGAACAAGTTGTTTTATAACAGTTTTTATACTGTTGAATTGACAGCTAAATTTACCATAATCACTGTTAAGTCACTCGCAATAAAGTTAATTTGACAGTTTTATGATTAACAGTCTGAAACTGTTAATTTAACAGTGGTGTGTTTTTTCAGTATATGAAATGCATAGTCTATGTAAACTATGTAGTCTATGATAGCAGAGATGAAATTAAAGTTCATAATTTATTTAAATTTAATTTAAATAATATTAATTTTTATAATAGGGATTTTGGAAATAGTTCGCATAAATTTTATTTCTACACGTAGTGTGTTAACACATACAGACGTACGAACGGACAAAGGAATAGACAAAGAATGCATTAAATAAATCAATAGTTGCTTTATAATCCTATTACATACTTCGTCCAGTGAAGCGTTTTCGACTTATTTGTGAATAATTAACGCATTCAACTAATATCGTTATTAACGGTACTTAAGCTCACTTGCATATCGTGTAAAGTAGGTGTGAAAATCCTCAGCGTTTCATTAAAAAAAGTACGTATTTTAAAACTATGACTACACTTCAAATTTGTGCAAATTCACAAATAATTGATGATGATAATTCTTTTAAAGAATTTTTTTCAAAACGTCGATGGAAAAACCCTTGAATTTGAAATGTCTTTAAATTGTAGGTTTGTTATGAACTATTTTTGATTTAAGTTCTTGTCGTGTGTCTTGGTTTTTTAAATTAGATTATATAGAACATCGCCTCGTTGCATTTTCTAACTCATCATGAAATAAGAGTTGACGTGCCATAGTTCGATTGGCATGCATCAATTTGATAGCGCAATTCTTGTCTGGCAACTAATTTTTATTTTGCAATTTTTTTCCATTGAAACTCTTTAACTTAATAATCATTTTTTTAGTTAACACCTACATAATAATATTTCGAAACGTTTGCTTATTTCGCAATCTTTCAAGCTTATCCAATTCCAGTACACTTAATTCCGTTTCGTCTACCGAAATGCGCTCACTTTGCTATAATAAAGTACCCTAAATAATTTCGCATACCTCACTATTTTTATATCCGGCCATGACGAATTAATAAATAATATATGCATTCTTACTTTTTTAAGGTTGTCCTTAAAAAAACTCTTTACAAAAAGAATTTATATCAGTTTTAAAACATTTCAAATAATTTGATATACAAATTGTCAGCTAAGGAATTTATTTGTGTGCAAAAATACCAAAATCTTCATTACAACTATCCAAATTCATGAGCTCAGTCAATTTATCCACAGGAACAATTACAGAAAAGCTCTGTAAATTTTACATACTTCAACATCTTCTGGGGTGAAAACTTTATATACGATTTTTATTAGATTAGAACGATTTTTGAAAAAAGAAACCTTTTGAGGTTCACTTCATATTGCATATATTTTTACATATATGTAAATGGGTATTTGAGACATTTAAAAAAAAAAAACATTTATTAGAGTCATGCCAATTCTCTTTTCAAAACAAATTTGTCGACTCAATAACACGTGTTTTTTAATGTTTTTTTTTTAACGATGGATGCACAGCTAAATGTTCATTTGTAAAAGTTAACATGAACTGAGAGTCTAAGTGGATTGTGATTTAAATTTTTTAAACTAAAACGAAAATATCTTCATTTAATTCTGAAAAATAGTATATATAACACTTACAAAAAATTAAGAATTCGTTAAAATCCGTAAAAATAATATTTAAAAAGTACCTATATTTGTGCATATTTTTGAAATAAAAGGAAATATTTAATGTGCCTAAAATAAGCTTTTAACTGCATATGTTGGGTCGCTATAGTCATCAGTTTTAAAATTTCTTTTAAACATCATATTGCAGTTTTTCTTAAAGTAATTTGACCCTTGGTTATAACATACATATTATTTTTCTAAACTAACTTAGGCCTTCGGGGAGGCAAAGTAGGTCTTAAATTCACTGTTTTATCAAAAAGACTCAAGAGGATCCAGTAAAAGCTGAAAAATTTTTAAAATCATGAAATCCGTTATTTTTATGGATTAAGAATATAGAAATAACAATAAAACAATAGCGAATCATTACATTAACTCTGTTTAGTATCTTGCCAAATAGTACAGTTATCCGTATACCATATATTTGCATGACATCCGATCCATTCGAATCAAAACTTTCCACATTTCTCAATTTTCTAGAAAACTTTATTTTCAGGGTTTATATGTATGTAAGTAGATACAAATGTTTATTTCCTTATATATTTTTAGTGATTCCGGTAGTATTTCATCGAATATAAAAAAAACAAACTTGAAAGTAGTATCGATACGAAAAGTACTCAGTATAGGGCCAAACTTGTAAGCGATAAAAACTTTCGTTTTTCGTTGACTAGAATTGAACGCAATCGTTAAAAGTTTTGGCCATAGCCTAATGCGTCCATCTTACTACATTTAAAAATGCATATATGTTTGTACATACATACATATGTATTCATGTATAAAACACATGTTGAGTACTTTGAAATGAAATCTCCTTCAAATGGAAAAAAGTTTGCTGTTGACACGGCCATAAGTATGTATGTAGATGTGTATGTATGTATGTAAAATACAGCTTGCCAGATTAATATGGAGCGGGTAAGGACAATTTATGTAAGAAAGTAAAG